>JAQPZY010001651.1:2072500-2362500 GCA_029931535.1 Margaritifera margaritifera
AGAATCTGCAAAACATGTTGAAGACTTCTAAGAATGCTATTTCTAATGTTTAACAGCCAGCAGACGGAAGAGAAACTACATTCTGGATCAGACAAATGTGTATCCATCTGCCAGGAGAAGGAAAATGAAGAATTTCAGGGGATTCATACGCAAAGCAGCTATCATCCAGCCAGATGACCTTGAACTGCAGAGACGGTCAGACAAGAGAACTTATGAGGATGGTAAGAAATATATAAGAATGTTTTACCTTTATCACAGGCAGAAAATGATATTTCCATTATATGCTGTAGGTCCTGCCCACACACATTTGCATTATAAAGTCTTTCCAGAGATTTTTTTAAGAATGATTGGGAATAGGGCCTGCATAAATTGTTGTGAACACATAAATAACTAATTAATCTACTTGGAGGAAAAAATTGTCAGGATTAAAATTGTGAATTCAGCATTAATTTGAAATGCTTTTTAGTAGGACAGGGGACCATTATCAGTCTCATGAGGACCTCCGTAAATAATCATGCTTTCCTAATTAAATAAAAATTATATCATTGCTCATGCTTAGTGCATTAACTTCATGTTACCTCTTAAAAAATTTGAGCCAAGTTGTCAGAACTCAAAGTTTGCATATGTTGTCAGTATTTTATCACACTTTGTTGGGCATTTTCAGTTTGTGGTCTTACAAGCTCTCATGTGTTATTTAATATTCTTGAATCACACACACCAGAAAACAGTCACAACTAATTAGATATGGCTGTGCTGATTCAGCTTGATTGACATGAAGGAACTGTAATTGAATCTGGTATATTGGATGTTCTGTCTGGATCTGAACATGTACATTGTTTTGGCAGTATTTTTATCCGCCATCACAAATCTGATTGGAGCATGTAGTATTACTCCTACAGGGCACTCCATAAAACTGGAACTTGGCAGTAACAATTTTTAAGTAACTGGGGTTTGGGGAGCTCCCCAAAACTGGGTACAAGGGACAGCAAAAATTAAACGGTAGCTTTGGCAGATTTAGGTGGGTAAATTAATTGGCTACCAGAGCTTACGGAATGTGGTGCTTGTATCCATATAGCTGTATGTCTGGTTAAGTTTTGTGTTAGTCTTTTCTCGGGCACTGTAGTGGAGCACTTTTGTTCCATGAACATTTTTATAGCTTGTTTCTTCCAATCAAACATAGCATAACTACAGTTAACTAAATATTAGTATGTTATAATCAGATAATATGGTCATTACATTACAAATTAATTTTAACTTTTAAAACATCAGTATAGTTGATTGTTTAAACTGTAACATAATGGTTTGTGTACATGTATTATTGCACTATACAGGTAAATATGTTCCTGAGGATGCAGTACTAGAAATGAAGGCTAATATCAAACTACCTCCAGAAAATGATGAGAACTTTGACTTAATTGAATTTGTGGAGCTTTCCAGGGATAAAGCCCAAGTGCTTGTAGAGCAGTAAGTACCGTGTTTAACCATGTATGTAAATGTATGTATGATCCTTCCATTAGATTATTAGAGCAACCTCAACTAGTGAGGAAGAATTGTCAACCTGAGACACCCCAACTATGATCACACATTTAGGATATGTGTGTGTGTGTGTGTGGGGGGGGGGGTTTGGTTCTTTGATAACAACTCACCACCGATCCTCCACATGAAGTGAGAGAGTGACTGAATGGCACTTTAGTATGAGGGAGGAAACTGGATTACCAAGAAGAAACTAGTGTGCCATAGGCAGGAAGATGTACTCAAACCAAAAGAGATGGAGCCTTTAGCCACTTGGCCATGATGCATCCTGTTAGAGTGTTATTTTTTCACTATATTTAGATAGCTGCCATCACTGCACCAAATAAGTTTAGATCATAAATCATGCAAGAGGGATACATACACAAAATTGCATACGTGTTTTGTTCTGAGTCAGCAGAAAGAACGAGTTTGATATGGTGTAAGGATACGTCGAGGCCTGATGGCCTTGACACATTCATTAGCCATATATAATGAGTTCTTTCCCTGATTCTGAACAAAACATGAATGCGGTTTTGTATTTTTTACATACCCCCTCTTTCACACTTTAGAAACATTATTAGCTTGACTGTATGAATGATATTTAAAAACAAATTGGGATTTATAAAAGTTTGATTCATTGCATCTAAAAAATCAACACACGGACATCAAGGAAGCCACATAAGTAGTTCCAATCTGGGTGTGTGATATGGAAATATAGATCGAACAGCTGTGTCGAACACCAGATGAAGCATGTAAAATTAAATGGGTATTTAATAAATAGAGAGTATTTCATATTCCTGGCAATTTTTGGTGAAAATTATGGTAGGCAGCACTGGAGAAATATCTTTACACAGTGTAAAGACATGGACAGTTTTTAAGCTGAAGATTTTCATGTTGCTGTAGAATAAGCATTGTTGATGTAAAATAATAGAGGGACTGAATTTCATTCTCATGCCAGCATCATTAAATGCCAGCATTTTTTTTTCAGACAGCAAGGTCTTTGTTTTGTCAAAAATGTATTATAATTTGACTATCATTTTTGCTACCTAGCTTTTACTTGGACATTACACTCATTTGTATAGTGTAATACAGTGGATGGTTCACAGGCATGCGAGGAAAATGGTCAGTACACTTTGTGCATACTGTACAAGGAGGATGCATCATAAGGCAGTCTGATGTATCTCAAACACTTCTTTATATTCAGTTTTAAGAAAATAAACAAGAACAGCTGCAATGTCTTTTGAACATTTGTTATAATTATAAGATAAGAGAATACATTTACTGTAGAGACACAATCGAATCCCAATGGCACTTTTATATCTATGCAGGTATAACAAAGAGGGCCAGGCCAAGCGACCCCAGAATGCCAACCGTACAGGGGTAGGGGCTGCTGGATTCAATAAAAATAATGATCGCTTTAAGCCTCCATCTGACCTCAGACAGGTAAGAACTTGTGGACGTTGAATTTGCAGGTAATGATTCTAATTGCACATGGAATGACTTCATGGTACAGCAGATTTTTTCTCAATGTTTTGGAAAATTACTGTATGTTGTAGAAAATGATGACATTGATTTTAAGATCTTGCTGTGCTGTTATTATTCATTGATAACATGATAAATGACATCTGTATTCAGAAAGTGTAAATATCATTGTATATATGATGGTGTTCAGTTACACCTGAAGTAGACAAGTACTGTATTTAGTATAAGGAAGCAATGAAAGTAGATTGCTGAAGTAATTGTTCATTTTCTTTCAATACATATGAGGGAATGGTACACAGGAACAAGGTAGAAGCTCATGTACAAAATATCTCGAGTAAGGAGAGAATCCAGGAAGGAAGATGAAATGTGTAATTTACGAAGAAAACAATGGCATTATATTATTCATAGTAAAGTATTAAAATTTAATTAGCTCATTTGTTATGTAACAAATATTTGAATGAACCATTCAGCTTAAAACTAAAGGCATTGTCATCGATTTTAATTGTTTTACACAATATGATGAAGTAATTTTATAAAAATGTTTATGCGCCAGTTAAAAAGTCATACAAAATGCCTATGTTGTATAATGATATCATATATGTCGGGATATTATTTTGCAATGACATTAATAAGAAAAATCTGCATTAGTTTAAAAGTGACCAGTATATTTATTGATGGCACAAGCAAGGTGTACTGCCATTTGGTTTAAATGTCATTCCATCAAATTAGAATCATTACATTTACTACTTAAACATGTAATGTACCAGCTGTGCTCCTAGAAAATCTCAGTCCCTCTTAACATGTTTCAGTCTGAGTCAGGAAAGATGACATATCAGTTTGGGAAATATACAGTTTATTTGTCATTATTGAACATTTGACATTATAGCCGCCCATTTCTTTGGAAAGAAAATCATGTTACCACCATTTTTATTAAAATAATAATATAAATTCTAAATCTTTTGTCAAGTGAATGTTTTTCTATTGCAACAGTGTCTCTTTTTTATATACTTGTACTTGTGTAATCAGCAGACTAATTGTGTTTCTTTTTAAAAAAATATAATCTTAATCTAATCTGCATGTTGGTGAAAATTAGATATAATTATGCTCTGTTGTATGGAATTTCATTAGTGTCTTTCACCCATTATTTATAGTCACAGCTGGTACATATGAACTTGGAGGGACTTTAATACTTTTCATTCCAATCACATTTGTTTTTTACCAACAAATTCAACATGCAAGCAAGAAAGTTCTTTTCAAGTAAATGTATGATTCATATCCATTTTCTGTTGATTTTAAGTTGTAAAGATGAACTTTTTATTAAGAATTAATTTGTAGTTTACAGCTTTGTGTCAGAGGAAATGTTAATGAAACAATACAGCAATAAGGGAAAAAAAGCATAAGCAAGTACTGGATATTCTAGTATTCACGGATGTAAATTATTAACAATGAAAAAATTCAGACAGTTTTAAATGTGGTGTACTAAAATGTTGTATTGTTAGGTCTTTGAGAGAAAAAATATGCATTTATCTTCATGTGCTTGGTTTAATTATTTTGTATGTAGAAGAAACATGCATATATGTTTGACACGAGAAAGTTTAAAATGTACACAGTGACGTCACGTTGGAATAACAAAAAAAATTTTTATGTATGTTTTCTGTAATATACAGCATATAGAAATATAGTAATAGATTCTATAGGGATGATCACTTGTGACAAGTAGGAGTATTTAATTTTGTTAAAAATTTATGTTTGTACATGGGTAAGGGTCCAAGCAATCCAAAATCACTTAAAAGTGTATACATTGGTGTTTATTTTCTTGTACTACTCTATCCCAAGAAAGGGTCATTACATAGAAAAGTATGGAGAAAAATACCCTGTCACTGCTTGCCCATAAATAAATGGCTGATTGAATATTTTAAAAAATTTTAAAAATTGCACAGATTGATCATAGATTCCTTGTAAAATGCACAAACAAAAGCGTATGTTGGTGAGTGGTTTTTTTTCCAGTATGACACAATTATTGAGATTGCATCCATTTTCTGCAACTGAAAGCATGCTCTGCCAATATATGGCAGGTCATAAAACATCAAAGATTTCCCAAAGTCTCTCATACTTTTGGTTGATTTTATCATTATCTTTCACAGGAATGTTATTGCAATCATTATAATTGTATTTGAATTTTTCTTTTTCATTATCTAATAAGTGACAGAAGTCACAACCACATCGTTTTATGTCCAAATCTCTCCCAGAATTCATAGCACTATGATACATTTAGGTAACAAATGATGTCATATTGATGATTTCATAATGTGTTGATACTCCATTTTGAGCTCCCAGTAAGCATTGATTTTACAAATGTAGTCATCCCAAATATTTGATATTTTACAAAGTATACTGGATTCAGTTGATCCAGCTCAAATCCATATATTGACTAATTTCATCATCTATCACAGACACAATAACAGGTACATGTGATTAAGACAGTTATGTACATTTGTCTTTTCTCTCAATGAACTATCATAGCCTAACACTATTATAATCAGGTTTTTAAAGAATATTGTTAAAAGTATATAAAGCATCATCTGAATTTTATTTAAAAGGTCACAATGAATGCAGCTTCATACAGTTACTTATTGACTAATATCTTTAAGTTAGTATACCTCTACTTGCATGTGGTATTGTGTAATACAGATGCATTACAAACATTTATATACATAAAACTTGCATTAACAAAAGACAACAATTTAATACTTGAATAGTTACAAGTTATTATGATCCCTTTTTACTGCTGACTTTTGTACATTTATCAGATTCTGCATTTATTTGTAAAAATAGAAAATGAACAAATAAATCTTAGAACTTGATGCAATGACGATTTTTCTTGAGGAGGAAATTATTCCTTTGAAACATTTATTTATGGTATAAACCTAGAATATACAGCAGTGGTTCCCAAACTTTTTTTATCGCGACCCTAAGTACCATCTTTTGCGACCCAAAATGCAGTACCAGTATAGGGTTGCGATGGTCCTCTCGAATCTCATTTGGGTCGTGACCCAGGGTTTGGGAACCACTGTTATACAGTAATACAATTACAATGAAAGGAATTAGAATACTTTTGTCCTATAACAGAGATTAAAATTTTGACAAGCTGCATTTTTAGAGCCAAATTTAATAGTCCAAAAGTTACCAAATATATTATCTTTTTCATGCATAATATCTAGATGATGGCAGCTTTTCAGAACATGAAAGTTTTAAAAGTTTAGACGCCTTTGTGTAATGAGAGCAGCTATTAGTCTTGTACAACTACTGTATGTACTCGCATATAAGCAGGATACCAACTGCAAACTGCATAGACCCAGATCTGCCGTCGCATAATGCGCCGGCAGATCTGGGTCTATGCAGTTTGTAAGGACTAATCAGTAGAACAAACAACATAGACCCTGATCTGCCAGCGCATTATGCGACAGCAGATCAGAGTCTATGTTGTTTGCGTTTGGACCCGGCTTATACGCGAGTATAGTTGGTACATATCTTTATTACTATCTAATATGATTAAGGAAGGATCTTTTCAGTCATTAAATGGATGAAAAATAGGATGGTATTGACCTTGTCTTAATAAATACTTAAAATATAAGACCTTACCTTGCAAACAAATGATGTTGTGAATCATTTCACGTGGGTTTGCATCTTGCATACAATGTCTGTTCGTTTAACACCTCCCACCCTTCAAGAAAGTTTTGCATAGACAACAGTCTAAGAGAGATACAATTTGTGTGTGACTTTTAGATTTTACATATCACCTTTGCCTTTTTGTGTCCTCACATAGTTTTATTTTTAACATGATGAAAGTATTCAAAGTATTCTTAAAGTGTCATTCAGTTCAAAGTATTAAGCACAAGTTAATTAGATTTTGAATTCATTTATTATGGACCCTGTACTATTCATCTATTTGTACTAGCACAACCAGAGTTATATATGGCTTGGAGTGATTTATTCCTCTTAAGCCAATGGCATGCTGTCTACTCTTAGTTACTTTAGAATTTGTATTTCTGTTAATAGTCATTAATAGTCATTTTTCTATATCTAATGTAGCTATATTTGCCTTTGACCTTGCAAACAAGTGAATGTGGCAATATAAAGGGACATAAATAAGATTTTAATTCCAAGAGAAAATGATTATATTCAGAGCAGTTACCTCCCTTGATATTGTTTGCCGGCTCAATATTTAATCATTTAAGTACATAATGCTCATAAAAGGTAATTGTTTCAATAATTTATATCAAAATGTATGAATTTTTAATCAATTCTCAGTTGAGAGATAAAGAGAAGAAAAGACTTAAAGATTTTAAATTCAGATTACCTATTTTTAAAGGAATATTGGTATTTGTTTATGATCATAAAAAGGAACATGATTATACACATTTCAGAAAATTATCTTCAACCGTTTGATCCAGTTTATTGTACCTTATTTCCCTAACCCTCCATACTATTGGTACTCTCAACACTTTGATTATTCTCAAATGCTAAATATAAGCATTATTTTTCATTGTTCCTTGTATATATTTTCACTCGTACATAGCAGAATAGGATTCTAACACTTTCTCTACATCATACTATTTTTCAGGGAATGTCTGTTAAAGTCTTTGTTATAAATTTTTAAATTGTCAGTTAGCTAGAGACTAATGAACCCAGATTCAACACAGTTCTAGGATTGCAAAAATCAGATCACATTTATGCAGTTGTATGTCGACAGTTTTAATATACATAAGGGTTTTCATACAGATCAGAGAATGTTTTCTGAAAAGGATTACATTTTACAGAGCCCAGATATAGTCATTGTAAGTGTCTATGCCCATTTACTGATATCTTCCACTTTAAAGTGGAATATGTTTGTCGCCAAAAGACATTTTTTTTAGCGTGTTAAGTAATTTCTAGGGAGGTTTTGTACTGTGTGGTAACAATTGTCCCTGAATTTTTCAATATTTATTAAATGTTTGGCTATCAAGCCTCATATAATTCTTGCTTCAGTAGATACTGTTCACAATTTGGTCTAATTTAGATCACTGTGACCTACTTTACTAATGTATGTATTGAAACAAGTCAGTAGCAAGCAGTGGTTTTTTTTCTTTTCTTTTTTATCATTCTGTTACCTATACCTATCAGTGCTCATTGAAATGATGTTGTTTATTCATAATTGGCAGAACTTTATTGATATAGAACTGAAAGTTACCTCATAATGTTTGAATCTAGTACAGGTCATTTCCTTATATCGATGGGTAATATAAAGCATTATCAGATGAAGGTTACAAGTGCAAAATAATATTTGAGTACTAAGATAAAATGGCAAAAGTCACTGGGTTCATAGATAAGTTCATTAAATATTCATTTTCAGTGTGTCATTGATTTAAATAATAAAATTAATGCAGCTAGCTGTTTGAATGTTTCAAACATAATAAAGAAAGAAAAAAATGTTTAATTATATTTTTATATGCACTTGATATGGGATAAGCATCATTGGTTACTTTTATTTCTTGCAAAATCTGTAATGGACTGGACAATGAATTTTGATGTACCAATTACTGCACTCAGTTTTCTCAGTGTGTACATAATGATGTTTTGTATTGTGCAAAAGAATATTTTGGATGCCAAGAGTGTTATAAGTGATGGATGTGTATGTGTCAGTATATGTAATTTAAGTCGTTGTATAAGAGCTTTCAGAGAAGCTGGTGCAATACATGAATAATCCAGACTTGGCTGGTAGTGGCATTATTTGGGGATGCTGTGCTTATTGTACATAGGCTAGCTTGATTATACAGCAAGTCATGTTGTTTTTTACTTTGCATGAATTGGAACTTCAGTGCAGATCATAAATCTGCCAATTTTATTTTTTTTTATGTTGTGATTTCTAACATTCATTCTCTTTTGAAACACAGTACATTTCTAGGTCCTTAGGATGTTCTTTCTACATGATACTGAAAACTTTATATGTTGAACACTGTCCCTTTTTGAAGATAAAAACAGGGAAAAAAACAATTCAGTTGAAGGGAATGTTGCAGAAAAAATAGCACTTTTCTTTATAGGGTTGTAGAATTATTACAGGCAGCAGAAAGAGGACATTTAGCCATGACTTTTAAAAAGTGGAGGTTATTGGTTTGCAGACTTGTTTTATTGGCAAAAGTTTCATATCATTTTTTCACTTGCATGAGAATTGCATTTACATATTCATGTATACATTTTGGGTTGATTGTTGCTTGTAGCTTAGTTCCCCACCCCAATTCTACGTTCTGCATATTGTGTACAGGTTGAGAAGCACAATCATTAATGCATAGTTCATGTACATGTATTCGCTAGTCTTTACTCCTATTATTATGTTCTTTTCATTAGATAGCCAAGCATATTTAGTTCATTCTAAATATTGCACTCTTTAAATATGTTCAGTTTTTCACTTGTCCACTATGGCTTTTTGTTTTAGCCTTACATTCTCAAATCACACTTTAGTAGCAAAAATCCCCAAAGAGCAGAGCTACAGATTTTCTTCAACAGAGGCCTATTAATTTGTATGTGAGATGTGTCAATACACTAAGATCAGTTTATTTAGAAAATAGGTCACCTAAATATAGTGTTTTAATGTTGTTCTATAATGGTGTTTTCTTATTCAATTCTGCATGCACTCTTATATTTTCACAGTTAACAAGTTGTAAAGATGCTATGCTTATTGTACTAAAATTATTTTCCTTTTACCTTAAAGTTTACTTTAATTTGTGTTGTACATAAAAAAAAAAGACAGTAAATGAACATTGATGTTTGAAGATGCAGATAGCTTGTAATATGTGTAGTGACTGTCGGCAATTATTCAGTTTCATGCTTAAAAGTAGGTGAATTTTTCAGCACAACATGTCAAAATCAACTATGAAACCACCAGAAATAGAAAAGAGATTAAGGTTTAATACTGATAGTTTTTGCATATTTTATAGTCCTTGTCGAGTCTGCCTTGGCAGAACCTTTACATAGTGATCCCTTTGGTGTCCATGTTCCATCCATATGTACACCCATCCATACCCAAGAATAACCTTAGTTTTAAAGTATATTATACACAAGTAATGTGTTCAGTTTCTCAAGTACAGTTTGACACAGAGTTGTACTTGGTATGTGGATGTATCTTGATGTCTACAACACCAGTTTACCATGTAAAAGCAAAGGGGTGGGCACGACATGCAGGTCATGGCCAACTTCTTGTCTAGATTGCTCATACACATTCTAAAGGTAAAGTTTTAGGTTACTCTCTTGATTTGACTGGACAAAAGCTAAATCCAATTACATTAATTTTTTTTCTATCATATTCTTGTTCAGGTCCAGGGTTGAAATCAGAACAGTATCTGTCATCAGTAAAACTCCTCATTATTCATGCAGCACAACCCCATTGTAAAAAATGCTGCAAATTTTGTACCTTCCAATTTCATGTGTTAAATATAGTGTTACTTTATGAACAAAATTTTTGTTGTATTTTTGAATGTGGTGAAAATAATATTTTATAAAATTGTACTAACACCCTATGAAATATTAAATAACTTTTTTTTTGTTTCTTTCTTTCTGTGCTTGAGCATTTAACTCTGCACAAAACTTGGTGATAAATCTGATGCATAAAGGCATTACTTTAATTACTTTAACTGTATTAATTTGGGAACCAATCATTGATATTCCATGTGCATAAATTAAAATAAAAGTCAATTATTTGTAACTAGTACCTTTTCAGTGTCAGGCATGGCTTCATTTAAATATGCATGTTTTTAGTAGATGAGAGTTTACATATGATCTGATATCTTCATTCTTCCATCATTGCTAACAAATTGAGAATTGCTTCTTTTGTATGAACCAGTGAGATCTTTATCCCAACCTTTCACACTGATTTGTATGCCCCTGGCGTATCTTGAAGGGGCATATAATGTTACCCACATCCATGCATCACATCCAATCTGGCACAAATTTCATTTCTGTGCAATAACTTTTGCAGGACATATTGTCAAGTGTGATTTTAACGATTTACACAATGATCTTTTTAAATGCTCTATCATTTATTCATAATATTCTAAGCCTATTTTCTTTATATTACATGTCAGTTGGTTTTTAGCTTCTAATGCTTGGTGAACTTTTAGTATCACTAATACAAGGTGCCATAAGCAGTAACCAAGGATGCAGGGTGGTTTTGGAAGCAATTGAAATTAATGGGAAACATATACCAGATTTTTATAGATACCTGAGTAATACAATATTCATGACTTGATACTAACAGGAGGAAACGTTATTTCTAAAAGGACACCAGCTTACTTTCAAATGACATATGATCACTTAGTCATTGAAAGATTACAGAGAAATGTCAGATTTAAGAAATAATTACACTTTAATACTTAAACATTTTTGAGAAATAGATGGAGAAGAAGTTAAAGAGAAACCAATCAAGAATCTCAGAGATTTATAGCTTAGTATTATCCATAGCTCCAGCTATGAATGTTTTAAGAAAAGAGAAAAATGTGAAGTTTCTGCAGTGTTTTAATGTGTAGCAGGTACTGATATATATCAACAAAGGTCTTGAAGTATTTCTGTAAAGTATTCTTGTTCAGAATTCATCTGTAGATTTCAAATCTGAAATGATTATTACACAAAATAGGCACTTTAACTTGTGAACAATTTATGTTTTTGAATCATAAAGATTCAAAAGTTTTTTCATGTCCACACAAAAGATTAATTCTAATCAGTCACCATTTGCAGTAACACCCATCTCTAATCTAACTGTCACAACATTTTCATCTCAGTTGTTGTGGAGAAAAAGAAAGCATTCATATGTGAAACTTTGTTTTTGTTGGTTTTGTTTTCCATATGCTTGTGTCACTCTGTAGAAGTTGGATCCATTGCATTTCTTAATAATTTGAGTTGAAAGGAAGAAAAATTTATATCCTTTATCTTTAAAAAAAAAAAGTAAAAGTTTCTGTGACCTTCTCAAGGGCATAAGAAATAAGAAAATTTTAGAATATAAAAAGATTTTTTTTTAACTGAAAGCCTAAATAGACAAGAAGATTTCAGCAGAATATAATACCACGATGTTTGAACAACCTTAAATATTTTGTTACAGCATTTATTGTGTAACATTTCTACTCCAGTCATTGAAAGTATGAAACTTGTAATATATTTCATTGTTCTGCAGTAGTGGTCAAACAGAGGTATACATCTTGGACCACAGTGTACAATGTAAGGCAATAATCAAGACCATTCCAAAATAAATATATTCCTTGGTGTAAAGATGGAACTTGTTGCAATTCATTTTCATGTCAGTATATGTGTTGTTTGAGTAAAAACATGCAAGTAGATGGACATCAACATGTTTTGATATTAGTGTATTTTAGAACACTTTTCTATGGCAAATTGTTCCTGCACATTCTATGATTTTCAGAGAAGTACTTTGCACTTGTGCAACACTTGTTACCTTTCTCTTTTCCTTGAACTTTTTATACTTTGCAAGATCATTATCAAAACTTTAAATTCATAGTGTGTCAACAAACCTTCAGTATTGGATACACTATCCCCATTCCACTTTTCTTCTCTAAATACTTAAATCTAGAGATCTACACAAAGTGCCAGAATGCCAGCTATATTAAAGCACAAATCCATACCATATATCTCGGCAGTCACTTGCCTTACTCTGCATTGAGAGCACCTGCTGAAGAAGAAGTAATATTTTTCCCATGTCCTCTTTAGAAAAATTTCATTTCAGAAATAAGTGGAAAGTGTACTTAATATTATATTTAATGTCTTCAGGTAATCTTTATGATAAGATGTGCAGACTGAAAATATTTGCATGACTTTAGATGAAGTTAGGGTCATATTCTTAATATAGTTCACTGGTGGTGGGTTTCAGGGTGCTGTCTTATGATTATATCTTTTTAAATCTATATTTCCTGGTGCAAATTCTCATCCTCTATCATACATACCACTATTGACCCATTGACTATAGATGCTTCCATGCATTACAAAATGCAGAAATTTTGTATCAGCTTCCCTTGCATGACCCTGGCCATATTTTCCTTAACCAACCACAGTCATATTTGTTTTTGAGTGTATCTACTCTTTATGAAGGTTTTCACACTATTGATTTTCATCTGTAGCATTTTAGAATGTCAGTTTTTTTTCTTCAAGATGCAACACATTTTTTTGACATTCAAGTCCAATTTCAGATACAGGCATGTAAACTCAGAGAAAAGTTGGCAACAATTGTTTGTTATTCTTTTGTTATTTACAATATCTTGTTTGGCAACTTAAGTTTATGTACAGGTTGATTTTTTTGACAGCTTTGAGTGAAGGTTACTGTTTGCAATTCCGGCTGATGGCCAAAGGTATCAGGACATGTGTTGTGAAGTGCAGATTAAGAATCTGTGTATTGTAATAGATGTTTGGTTTGCTGCAAAATGTTTACAGGACATTTCTAGGATTCAAAGACCAGCTTTATGTTGCACATCTTTCTAACATAAGTGCATGTACCTTTTTTTTTTTTTTTCCATCAGATTCTTACAATATTCCTTGAAGCAGTACATAGTTAAAAGTGGTGAGGAAGACATAATCAAATGCACAAAGCAGACTAATTGTCTCCCCTATGAACAGTAAGACAATATGTATCACTGTTCTGCTGGCAGCGGCAGTGGCACATCCTCATAGTCCACAATGTTATGGTCCTGTTTTGATTTTAATGTTATGTCATCTGCATCGGTTTTAGTATTCAACTGAAACTTTGGTACATTATTAGTCTATGTCTAAAGTTTATTCCCTAATATGCTAGGATCTTTGTCTTGCATAAGCAGAAAACTACATCATTATAATGCTATTTACAGGTAAAATTACACATTCTGTAGACCAATTGTTAGTACTAAATCATTTCCCAACACTATTTCTTATAGATGGATGTTAAAACTGTAATTAGTTCAGGTTTTGCAAAGGTGGTTATTTTTTAAAATTAAAAACGTAAACCTCTCTGAGACATAAATAAAAGTATTGTGTCTGATTAATGAAAATATACATAATTGGTACTTGTATCTTTTGTGTCTGTGACATAATATATCCTTAAGTTTTATTTGCCATCAGTTGTAATAGGTCTCCCTCAATTTATCTTTTTTTTTACAAAGGAAGACATTGATGTCTGTCTTTCATGAAGCAGTTTATGAATTGAGTACAGCCAATACTGAACATAGATCAGTGTAGTATAATTCAGCATTCCAAATAAATTGGCACCAAAAGCATTATAGTTGGCTATATACATTTCAAACCTACCATTGCATACATACATGATAACTATATGTACATATCAACAGAGGTAGTTATAAAATCTCTCTCTCTCTCTCTCTCTCTCTCTCTCTCTCTCTCTCTCTCTCTCTCTCTCTCTCTCTCTCTCTCTCTCTCTCTCCATTTATCCTTTAGCAAGTTGATTTTTAGAAAGAACTTGTATATAGGTTATTATCATCAACCCAGTATCATCCTGTGCTTCAGATTATCATATGCCATTATTCCCTCCTGCTTAATGTATTGATTGTAAAATTTTCCATTCACCAAATACTGTTTTCATTCAGTATTTTGCCATTGTTGGAAAATTTTGTTTTCAACATCAAACTTCACTGCAAATTTTAAGAATTTAAAGAATTTTTAGATTGAATGGTCATTTCAGTCTTTGAACAGTTGCATTCAGTGTGTATGTCTGCCCACTTGTGGAAAACTTAAAAAGAATAATATATGTGAAACACTTAGGGCCCATTAAAAAAAAACAATTCCTCTTAAATTTTCCTTTATGTGCAGATGTCTTGTAAGTAGATACTAAATAAGTACAGAAAATGAAATACAGTTGTTTAGAATCGGGTGTCATTTACATTGAGGTTTACACTAAAGTAGATTTCGCTGTATCATCAAGGAACTTTAAACGTCTTCATAAAAAGGTTATTCAGTTTCAGTATTCCTTAAAAGTTTAACATTGAACTAGTTCCCTGTCACTTTTGAATACATTTGAATTATTGCATATAAAATGTAGTGGTGATATTGCAGCCATAGGGATATGTGTGGCATTATGATCTATAAATACTTTAATATTGATATTATATTAATTGTGCAAAATGTAAATCCACTTTTTTTTAAATATATATAAAAAAAATTTTTTTTAAAAATGCTTCAGCTTAAAGATACAAGAAAAGACAGCTGGATCTTTTCAGATGAATTAAAATTAGCTTTAATGTTTCTAGAACTGCTGCTCATACTACAAGATGCATCCAGTGGATGTGAAAAAAAGAAGTGACAGATACAAGCTATTAACCAGGGATATAGAATAATATGAATTGGGGGCTGGGGGAGAAGAAAAGAGAGATGGAGAGATTTGTGCAAGTTTTTACTCCCAATGTTATGGAAAAGAAATAATTTTATTTCCTTTTTTTAAAAAAGTCTTTGGATCATTATGTAAATTATCAATAAGTCTCTTGTCTATTTCCTGAATTACAAGACAAAGTTCCAGTCAAGAGTTACCATTATAGAAATTAAATTCACCAGTAACAGATCTTCACTTTAGTATATAGCATGAATAAAATCTTTCTTTTTTTAAAAATTATCTGCATCATCTATGGAAGAAGCAGATTGTGAAAAATCAGTGCTTCTTGCCGTGCAGCTAACAAGAAACACGTTTTTGTAGCACATAAGCAGATTTCTTCAGCATTGTTGTACAATGTTGCCTGTTTGATAAAGTGAAGATATAATTAATGAAGATAATAAATAGGAAAGGCCCAAGAACAGATTCTTGAGTAACTCCATCAGTGATAGATTTTACTAAGCATGTAATTTACTGCTGTTTTATCCAACAATCATAGAATATTTACAGAATAATGAAAAGATACAATCAGAAAATTCCAAGATACTGTTTGGATTTATTCACTTTACCAAATTTCATATGGAATATAATTATTATTTGAATGGATTGGGAAAGTTACCCAGATGTTTCCTTAAAAATGGTCATATTATTCCAAGAAGCTAAAATTAACAATACATGCTTTCCATTGGTTGATGATCACTATACTTAGTTGATGTGGTAGAGCAATTCATATATAGATCCATAACTAACTACATAATACAGTGCTAATGGTTGCAAATGTTTTAACCTTGAATTTATTAAAGTCCAAATACACAAGAAAGAACCATATTAAATTGTAGATATTCTCCGTAGTTTACTGTGGGAACTCCACACTAGTTAATTATAAAGCCAGAAATGTAATAATATATATTCACCTGAAAATACTTGCATATCTAATTGCATTTACTGAGTATGTAACAGGTAATACTAGAAATATATAAAGGTCATATTGAAAGTGATCTACACTATTCCAATGCAGAACTTTCTCTGTTAGGATGTAAGAGCTCTCTAAGATTAAAATATGAAAACAATTATGAACTACCTAACATATGTTCTTTTTCAGGATTTTAATCTGTATTTTTGCATGTCTAATGAAGTTTTACTACTTTCAGGGCACACAACAATATCAGCAACCAGGCCAACCACAGGGAACACAACAAAAACCACCACTTCCACCCAACCCTTATGGTGTCCCTCTAACCCATGGTTCCTTGCAACCTCCCCCTCCTCCTCCTGCAGATCAGTCCCAGTATGGAAGAGACAGATGGGGTCAACAACAAATTGGCCATAATGAGCCTTCTGAAAAGAGAGCCAGGTATGATCCATCAGGCGGCAGTGCTTTAGATTTTATCAAGCAGGAGTATAGTGGAGACGCTGACCAATCTGCAGATCAGATTCGAGAACAGCACTCGGACGGGCAGCATGCCTGGCAACATACCGGTGCTTCTCAGCAAGACTCTAGAATAAAGACTGAAGCACCTTGGAAACCAACTGTAGGAGGAAGAGGCCAATATCAGGGTCAGTATGGTGGTTATGGGTATGCAGGTCAGTATGAAGGGCAAACCTATATTGCCCAAGGTGATCCAGGAGCTTATGCAGCCCCCAAACAACAAGCCTCACAGCAGCAGTCCCAAACTGGCAAATATGGTCAACAGAAAACAGCATCTGGCTATGGAGAGCAGAAACCAGGTGGCTTTAGCAACCAAAGTCAGAACCAGAGTGGTTCATATGGCAACCAAGATGACAAGTGGCATGGCTACCAACAGAAACAAACAAGCGAACAAGAAGGTTGGGGTATTTCAGACAGAAAGCCAGCCATGCCTGCACAGAATCAAGGACAAGGACAGCAGAGACAAGACAATGGTAATGATAACAGATGGCCTGCCCCTGGACAACCAGGATTCGACTATGCTGCAGCTGCTTATGGCCAAGCTCCAAGTCATGCAAAAGGAAGTCAGCAGCAACAGCCACAGAATCAGTGGCCAAATTGGAACCAAGAATCAGGGGGACAGAATAGATCCAGCTCTGGTCAAGGGGGTGGGCAGAATAGGTCCAGCTCTGATCAGGGTGGCTATGGTGGTAATAAACAACAAAATTATGGTAACAAGCAAGAGTCATCTTATCCACCTGCTTCTCAACCACCATCTAGTAATTATCAGCAGCAAAACAGAAATCCAAGTCAGAACCAGTTTAATGTTTCTCAAGGAAACTTTAGGGCACAGCCTGGTAATGATAGAAATCAGTCCAATATTCAGAGACAGTCTGACAAACATGGAGAGAGTGGCCAACCTCCAAATAGGTTTAGTAGTACTAGCAGTAATCAGTTTTCACAAACATCTAATACCAGTCAGTATGGAGGATATGGGAATAGTAAGCCTCAATTTAGTTCACCCCCTCCCCCATCATCCCAGTCCCAGATGCAAGGTGGTGGTCAGGAGGACAAACCCAAACGTGATAGGAGGAGGCCTAGTAAGTGGGATACACCTGATGAAACAGAAGCTGAAAGCACAGCAACACCAGAAGAGAGGCAACAAGAATTCCAGAATGTCTTGAATTCTATTAGGTCAAAAATAACCACTCAGCAACAACCAGATCCAGATACCCCTGAAAATTCACAAACCCAAGAAGATGCCAGCATTGAAAGTACAAGTCAGGTAACTGACCAAAAAGAAGAGCCACCAAGTGATAAAGGACAGAGCATTGCAGATTCTGAAGTAGATGATAAAGATAAGCAGGACATGGATAATCAAAGTCCTCAAAATCAGCAGCAAGGGGGCCAAGGCCCTAAAGGACAATTTGGTGGCCCTGGCAGGGGAAGAGGACGTGGTGGCTTTGATAGGGGTGGACGAGGGGGTGGACGAGGTGGGCCAAGACAATTTGGACCTAGGAATTCAGGGGATCAGGGGGTTGGGCCACGAGGACCAGGGGCATTGGGCGGGCTTGGTATGGGACCCCAAGGGGTAGGACCAAGACAAGGAGGGCCAGGGATGGGACTACAAGGGCCTGGTATGGGGCTAACAGGACCTGGTATGGGACCAGGACATGGGCCAAGACCCTTTAACCCACGTCCAGGGCCAGCCATGGGGCCAGGACTAAGAGGTCCACCCCCTCTATTCCAAATGAGGGGTCCAGGGGGTCCTAGGGGCCCACCAGGGGGTATGGGAGGTCCACCAGGGGGGCCAGGTGGACCTAGGGGACGTTTCCAGAGGCCTATGGGCCCTCAGAGATGGCCTAGATCCCATTAAATCTTAACCCATGAGGCTGAATAAATACATCATTCTGTGAGAATGTGTTGTATTTAGTTATTGCAGATACATTTATGTGTATTCATATCTTTTGTATGTGTTTCTTACTTTTTCTTGCCACACTGGTGAACAGATGTGTTTTATTTATATGTAGTGGTTTATAAGTTATAATATATCACCCAGTTCTTGACATAGGTTTTTCCCATAAGGTTCTCAATGTCAATTGCCATTTTTTTTAAGCACGGACTATTAATGATCTGTGTAGCACAAAAATAAGAAGTTCAAATCTTAGATGAATCATTTTAACCCTTTGTGTTTATGCTTTAGAATTTGACTGTGTGAATGTTTTTCTGTCATATTTTCAATTATTGTTGAGTGCTGCATTCTAGGTTCTGTCTATTCAATTTTTAAGCTGATCAAAATTTATCTTAGCTGTGCATATATATGTTGAATCACTGGTCCTTAACTTTGTATATTTTATGCAAATTTTGTCCATTCTTTTTCATCTGCCAAGCAGAGCAAGTAAGAGCATGTGGCACACTTCGTGTATAATGTAATTTCTCTCAGTTTAGGAAAACAAATTTTCAGGTTTTATTGGAATTCATCACACATTTGAACTGTTGATGAAGTCCATGCAGAATGCCCTGTGGAGGGATACTAATTACCTGAGTATATGCAGGAGCATTGAAACATTGCCGTTCATGAGGCCATCAGATCATTTTATTTTAGCATAAAAAAAAAAGGAAAAATATCTCTCAATTTTGGTCCAACACATCCATATTTCTACTGCCAAGCAACTAATTAAAAATGGTGGAGTTCAGAAACTTTATATTGTTGCAAAATGAATACCAATCATGCACACTCTTCATAATGGCATTCTGTGTGCTGTAAACTTGCATTTAAGACTTCCAATAAGGTAAATTACATTTTTTATTATTATTATTATTTTTATTATTATTATCCCGGTGCTTTTTTAAAAAGATTTGGGGATAATGACCATTCATCTGTCTGTTCCCACATCACATCCTAAACTGCTGGGTGAATTTCATTAAATTCTGTAGTTATGCTGCCCCTTTAGTGACCATCTGTGAGAGGGGTGACATTTTTGTCACGGAGGG
This sequence comes from Margaritifera margaritifera, assembly GCA_029931535.1. Taxonomy (NCBI): domain Eukaryota; kingdom Metazoa; phylum Mollusca; class Bivalvia; order Unionida; family Margaritiferidae; genus Margaritifera; species Margaritifera margaritifera. The sequence goes on from JAQPZY010001651.1 coordinate 2,092,282, forward strand.
GGTCAGATGGAATATACAAAAATTGGAATTATAATGACATTTTAAAATATTTCGTAAACAAATTTTATATTTGCAGTCATGGCAGGAAGATGAATCATTTATGTCACAGGTTTTGTATCATGACCCTAAGGTCACGAGGGATGTGGGTGGGGCATTTGGAATATGCAGGGGAAATCATGAGGGTTTCATTATTATTATTATTATTATTATTATTATTATTATTATTATTATTATTATTGGCATACAGTGCACAGCAATATATTAGGCAGAATGCTTGCTACAGGAACTATAAAAGATAAAATACATATGTAAGAAAAAAATGGTCTGAATATTTACTTATACCAAAAAAGGCTTATATAATAACGAAGAAATGTAGTCGAGTCAGAAAATATGAAAATATGCATTGTACTTATACAACTACTTGCTTCATGCCAAATATAAATATTTTTGGAGGTGAATGAATAACATGGAAAAGCTTGAACCTACAGAGAAAGAGAAGAACTGTTAACAAATACCATAAACATTTATATTAATTTTGCAGAAGGTACACTCTTTGCATTAACGTTTATCTATTGATTAGGATTTGATACTAGGTATAATTTCAGCCTATTTAATGACAGTTCCAGTCATCTTTAGCAGACCTTCAGAGAGGCTGTTAACTTTCTTAAAAGATCATATATGTACTATTTAAGAGCCATTCATCAAGGTTTATGTTGTTTTCTTGTTTGAGCTAATTGTTTTTTGTATAACTGATATGCATATTCAGGTGTAGGAAAAAGTGGAAAAGACTTTTGCAACAGATTGCATGTCTTTTTCTTGTGAATAAGTCTAATACATGTCTTTTCATTTGGTATGGATATAGTTTTATAAATACTAACACTTTAAAGGGAAATATTGATATAATTTTCATGAGCATGCAGTGTAGGAATTGACCACAGTAATGGATTCAAATGGGCCAACATAAAAATTAGTAGGGAATGTAAATTGTGAAGTCGGTGTATTCTTATCCAGATGTTGAGAAATAATAAAGTTCAGTGACCTGATCTATAAATTTATATTGATTTGCATCTTATATATACTCTTTATTCTGTTTCATAGCTCTAATGTATTTGTATGTTAACTTTGAATACAACAAAATTTCCTAAATCATTAGAACTACACAAAGAAAAAGGAGGAGAGGCATTGTTATTTCATTGAGATCTTCATATTCTTTCACATAAAGGTCAAAGGTCAAAGTACCATGGTTACCTGTATGCACACCCAACTATGAATAGTGTAGACTCCGATCATCTGTAAGAGCCGTGGTGGCTCAGTGGTTAAGACATGTGACTTGTGACCAGAAGAGTACAGGTTTGATTCCCACCATTGGATCAGCCTGTATTGGCTACTGTGGTGTGTCTTTAGGCAAAGCATTTTACTAAACTTGCCTTTATACAATATAACCTTTCTTGTGGTGCCATAAAATACCAAACCGAAAACATAGGTCAGGTGGACAGTATTTCAGGGTCTTCACTGTTCACTTTAAATCAGAAGTAAAATGAATACCATATACCCTGATTTGCTTAGACAGGTCTGGGTCTATTCTTTTTGCATTTGGGTGCATAGTATACTGTATAAACTTTCGTACAAGTCCAACTGCAAACAACATAGATCCTGATCTGGTGGTGCATCATGTGATGTCAAATCTTTGTCTATGCAGTTTGCAGTTGGAGTCAACTTTCAGGTCATAAAGGGATTTAGTGGAATGATCTTTTTTTTTACAGAATATCTTTTATTTTACAGGAATTATGAATATTACACTTTGAAGAGATTATTATTTATTAACAACAATGCAGGAGCACAGCCATCATTGAATTAACACTTAACCAGGTTCAAATTGTTTATAGAAAATGTTCAACAAATTGTTATTACTATGAATTGATCTTTTGTATTGTTTACCATATAATTAAATCTCAGTACTTTATCATCTTTTATTATCAAGAGTCACTGTTGCATTATAAAATAATGTAAGCAGTTATTTTCCATCTACTAATTTCTTCAGTACAGAATTAATAATAGGTTGGTTTTTTAAAAATGGTTCTTTGCATAGGTGATTTTCCTAAAATGAATGTTTAACATTTCAGAAAAGTCTTGAAGAATATTCTGCTAACATCTTTAAATTATTCAAAAATACACTCTTGGCATACATACTTGTATGAATATCCAAGAGTTTCTGATAAATGTTATAAAATTCAGGTCAGTTATGCAGGTTTGATGAGAGACGCAAATACCATTTCTCAGAATTGTATATGTCAATGCAAATGAATATCACGATGACAGTCGTTGCAAGTCATTATGATTTGGTATAAGAACTTTTATACAAATATTCCTGTGCTGTATTTTAGGAGTAAAAGTGATCTCAAGTTTCATGGTCCACCACAAATGTAGTGTTACCCTGGTATGTTTGTCCGTCTGTTTGGTTCAGCTTTGCATTAAGATAAGTTTTCTGGTAAAGTGGTGTGGCATTCGTATTGATCACATTTCTCATTATTTTCATGAATACTTTCAAGTATCTTATTTTGTAGGTTTTTTAATTTACAGGGAACTGAACTGGGTCTTTAACTTCATTGTTACTAACAGGTTTATACCAGTTTAATGTCTTCAATAAGTCTGAAACTTCCAAGTCTGCAAAGATAAGGGTTTCAGTTCATACAAGTTGAATGAGTATATTACATTACTATATAGGTACTTTTAAAGTAAAAGGAAATACTTTTTATGCTTAATACTAATATCTAATGCTATTATAGTATTAGTTTGCATTGGTCAGGCTTTTCAGATTTTGCCACTTTTCAGATTAGTAGCCATGATGTTCTTAGTTGTGTTAACATTGAATTACCATACTGATTTAAATGCTATTTTTGTATATAGCAACAGTTTGTGTGTCAGAGGCAATACATTGATGCAGATAACTTTTGTACAGTTTGAAGTTCTTTGATACTTCATTTTTATGTTTGAAATTTTAGTGATACAGTTAATATGTTGCTTATATGTATTCATCATTTTTTCATGTACATCTGTAGAAAGATTGTTGCCTTTTCCTGTAACCATGCACTTGATTGCTATGTGTTTATTGTAGATTATGTATTGCACAACCCTTTCATTACCCCACTATATCTGTCTTTTTAGACATGGAGCTTCTCTTCTTAAAAATCATTATTTTGAAAGTGAAGCATTCTATTCAGCAGTGTAAATTCTGTATGTTTTTTACAGCAGTGAAAATATATTCTTCTGTTGAAAAATTTGAAAAGTAAGCTTTAAGATCTAATAAAGGTATGTTTTAATTGTGTATTTACAAATTGGTGTCAGTAATGTGTGGATTTATACTTTGAAATAACAGTTCTTTTTCATTACATACAGTAAAGCAGTACAAAATATACTTACAAAATTTTAGTGCCTACCATATTGCAGGTTCACTGAGTTTGAAGTGGTGACAGATTTTTAAAAAACAAAATAGAGTAAAATTGAAAAATATTGTCAAACTATATTCATGTCAGTATCAGTGTAATGATTGTAGTAATAGTTCAAGTGAGAATCGGCACCAGTTGCCACACAGAACCAGTTGCATGAATGTTACTTATTCTTACCTTATTGTGGTATTTTTGAACCCAAAGAAGAAATATTAGCACTTAATTTAAGGAACATTTTGTCTCTGCAAATAAAAATAACTGGTGCAGACTTTCTAATAGTCCTTCTAAATTTATGGGATAAAAAATGCCCCAAAAATCTTTGCAAGCAGGCATGTGACAAAATTGAATTGCCTGGCATTGGTTAGTTTCTCACAGATTTTAAATTTTTTTATAGTATGGCCCAGCATCCAGTGTGTCCTCTTCTACCAGTATTGCTGTTTTTGACTTGTCAAAACCCGCTTGGCCAATTTGGATCAAACTTGGTAGGAATATTTCTCGGGACATATTTTAACAAAATGTGTTAGAGGTGACTCTCCTAACAATATTGTGGCTTCCATAGCAACCAAGATAGAGAACCTATTTTTGACTTCTTCAAGGTGATACAGCCGATTTTCATCGCACTTGGTAGGAATTTTTCTAAGCACATGCGCCATCAAAAAAATTTCCATGTTGACTTTCATAGTAAAGGTGTGACTTCTTTAACAACCCTGTGGAGAATATATTTTTTACTTCTATATTACAGCTGCGACAATTTCAGTCAAACTTTGCAAAAATGTTTCTTAGGACATGTTCTATCAAAACTGTCCAGGGTGGCTCCCATAGCAGTGATATGGCCTTCACAGCAACCATATGGAACACCTATTTTCACTGCTAGAATGGCTGATCAAATTTGGTAGGAATGTTTCTTGGCACATGCTCTGTTGAAATTGTGTCCTGATGCGTCCTCTAGCAATGGTGTTGCTTCCTTAGCAACAAGTTGGAAAAGCTATTTTCAACTTGGTCTCTAGTACAGCTGAGTCAGTTTTGATCAAGCTTGGTGGGAATGTTAGAGCATGTCCGAACAATCAAAATCATGTCCATGGGTGATTCTCTAGCAATAGTATGGCTTCCTTAGCAAGTTGGTGGAAAAACTATTTTCATCTGCTCCATAATAATAGTAAGGCTAATTTCAATCAAATGTAGTAGGAGTATTTTTTAGGACATGTATAATCAAAGTTGTGTCTAGGGTGGCTTCCCTAGAAATGGTGTGTCTTTCATAGCAACTGTATGGAAAACCTATTTTCAACTTATTTTCAAGAAGGGCTATGCCAACTTAGATAAAACATGGTAGGAATCTTTCATAGAACATGTATCAGAATTGTGTCCAGGGTGGCTTCCTTCGCAACAGTTTGGCTTACATGGAAACCATATGGAAAACCTATTTTCACTTCTCCAAAACAGCCAAGCCAATTTTGATCAAACTTTGTGGTTATGTTCCTCAGGACATGCTCTGTCCGATAACGTTTTTAGGTAGTTGCCTAAACAGTGGTGGAGCTTCCATAGCAACTATATGGGAAACTTATTTTCAACATCTCCAGAATGGCTGAGCCAGTTTTGATTAACCTTGGTCAGAATGTTTCTTGGGACATGCTCTATCAAAATTATGACTGGCATGGCTCCCCTAGCAATGGTTTGGTTTCCATAGCAATCATATGAAAATCTATTTTCAGTTTCTTTATCAGAATAGGCTATCCAATTTTGATCGAACATTGTATGAAGGTTTTTTAGTATCTGGATTGGCTCCCATAGCACTGATGTGGTTTCCATAGCAACCAGAGGGAAACCTGTAAATGATACTTATCTTCCATCAGGTATGGCTATTGTAATTGATATTTTTTAAAAAAATATCATTGTACAACGTTCACTCCAACACTGCCTTTCCATATCAGACAAAATGTGATATGTAGAGTCCGATCATGAGCACCTTTCACATTCATACAAAAGATGCCAATGCATAACCCAGTCCTGCTGAAGTTACTCAAAGTAGAAACAAAGTTAAGGAGTCGTATATATCAATTTATGTAAAATGGCTGGTAATTTTGCTGTCATGGATGTCTTTTAACTCCAAAGCACCTGCTTTTATTACCACATTTGTCTTTTAGACCAGTATATGTCAGGTGAGGGATATATTTGCATTGGACAACACACAATAATTGCAACAACAACAGTGATATAATAATAATAATATAATAATCTGATGATTATTAATATTTCATGTTTGTGTTGTAAAGTAAAAAATTTTTAAAGATGAACACATTTATCTAAAACATAAATGATGTGAAACAGAAGGAGATATTTTAAAAAAAGAAATGACATGAAAATGTGAAAAATACTAAAAAGAAAGAAAGCTTGTTATGGAGCAGTTCGATTCTATATTGAAGGTTTATGAATAAAGCATTCAGACAGTTGGATGGATTGTTCGATTCACAGTTCGAGTAACTGGTCAAAAAATGTAACAACAAGGCAAAAATTTCCCTCCATAAAGCTTGCTTTCATGTTTTCACAATGGTGTGCAAAAATGTGCTTAGAAAAAAGAAACCAGTTGTAGCAGGGAAAACCTGTTGCTTTTTAATAATGTCTTCTACAGGTAGAATGTTAATTTTTGAATTTTTTTCATAAATATTTATCATTAAACAAGAATATTGGTAGTAACTTGGTGTTTGTAGTCAACATACAAGGGTACAGTACATATGGTATCATTTCTATTATGTTACACTTGTATTTGAAAAGGCCCTGAATTTTTGCTTTTGCAAACTGTGAATTTACTAGTTTACATTGGTACCAATTTTCTTGGCTTTCATGGTTGCTACAAAAGATGAATTTAAAGGCCCAATGAAAAGTGATCAAACTTTCAAGAAGAAAAGGAACTCCTCACCCACTCTATGCATTTAAATAGCGGTGAAAATGGAATTATTTTTCTCAACACAAACATAATATATTGATGACAATAAATAAATTTATGATGTATATTTTAATGAGCTCCCATGTATTGTGTTTTGCTTTCATTCATAGCATTGATTTTACTTGTATAGAATATCCTAAGTATATTTGAGGAGAACAAAATTTCACTGATTTTCTTTAGTTGCATGTCTAATAAAAGAATTCCTTTAGGTTAATATTATGAATTGTTTTTTAAATTTAATTTTTTTTTGGTGCAGTGTATCATTAATATCACTAGTGTAATCCAAATTAGTTTTATTTAGCCACTGCTTAATTTAGATTTCACCCAGTTGAAAGTTTATTGTGTAAAAAATGTGATGAAAAGTTTAGTGTGTAAAAAATGTGAAAACTGCTTGCCTATTTGAAATGGGTAATTCTTTATTGCAATAAATTGGCCTCTTGGCCATGTTGCAGCATTGAAGGCAGGCAGTTACAATACAGAATACACAAATGTACACTTACAAGTAGCTTTTCAAATATTTTATGAGCTATATTCGAAACAGAAATACAATTTCTGGACACATACATGCACACAAATCAGAATGAATCTCCTTCAGCTGAAATGTCCCAAAATCTTCAACAGCAAATTTATCATATGCTTTGTAGAATTGTATACCAGTATGTATAAAACAAAAATGGTCCACTTTCATTGCTTTTTATATGTCTGCCATAAGGCAGAGCATATTGTGTTATGTTGTCAGTCCATCTATTCCCTGTTTTGTTTCCACATAAATCGAGTTCACCAATTACTGTTACCTTACTTTGTTAGTTGTTTGCATTTGGGGTTAAGAAAGACTTTCCACACAATAATTTGACTTGTATACCAGATACCTTGACCAGTCTTTGTAAATGGCTTACATCTGAGAAAATAAAGACCCCTATTGATTCAGGTTCAAAAGGTCAATGTCACAGTGACACTAAAAGAAAAATGGTTTTTGCACAATGTCTCAAGTTCTTTATGACCTACTGGAATCAGATTTTGTGGAAGGCTTGCATTTGATACAAAGAAGACGCCAATTGTTTTTGGATTCTAAAGGTCAAAGGTCATGACCACAATGACTTCAAGAAGAGTAACTTCTGTGCCATATACCTAGACCAAAGTTCATTAATAGCTTGCATTTTTTGGAAACCTTTTTGGCTTGCTTGCATATGGGACAAGGAAGAAACATTGATTTTGGCGTCGAGGAGTAGGAGATCAAGATTTGAATTACTCGAAGCAGAAAATGTTTCCATATTGAATTTTAAGCTCTACAACACATACTTTGTTCAGAGGATCCGACCTGTGAAAGAGGGTTTGACATATACAACATATAATCATATAATAAAATACTATTTACCACATGGCAGGTATATAATGTACCATTTTGTGTTGTAACTGAAGGTACTAGTTGAAACAAAAGGTGAATCTTTATAGTTCTACTGCAATCAGGTAGCACAAATTTGCTTCATTATACCTTCCAATCTCTAGGCTAATTGATAAAATACAAATTTTTAAAGATTCTGGTCCTGTGCTGCTAAGATTGGGTCATTAGTGCATTAAAAAAGAACACCTAGTGTTTAATTTGTAGAAGTAGTCGAAGCAAATTGCATGTGTACTGGTGGTGGCAAATGTGTATTGAGCTCAAGTTTAACATTACAGGTAAAGGATTTGATTGCATCTTGTACATATTTACATGTTAGTCTTATAGTACAGGGGAAAAGTTTGAGTTCATGTTAATTGTTTTTATATGCCTATACAGTTTCATTGTACAGAATGTTGGAAAAATTTCCATACTAAATGACAAGTTCTTTTTTTGTCAAGCAAAAGACATTTTTGTTTTCAGGAATTCTCTTTCAGCTTTCTAGGGGAAATTTTCTTGTTAATGTTGTCTGTTGAAGTGTTCTGCTTCAGAATTTGTTTGGATATCCGCCTGTGTATTGTATGGGAAAATACGAGACTTTATGACCTTCTATTCTGGACATTCATCAGAGGGGGAAAAAAAAGATTGATACATTTTTTTGGTGACAGTTCATGAAAATCTTTACAATGAGTATGTATATTTAATGTCTGAAAACCAATGCATTTACAAAACTAGCATAATTTAAATGCTCTTATTTTAACATTTTAATACTTTTTTCCACATTTAGAAATAAGTACAGAATTTAGAAACATGATCCATCTTATTGTAAAATTTTAATACTTTTGCCACATTTAGAAAAAGTAAAGCTTTTAGATGTGATCCAGAAACAATTTTCTTACTTCAGATCTTATTGTGGGAGAACATATATATGACTAAGTGGTATTTTATATTAAAACAACTAATTTGCAAATAATTCAGGATCTTGTGGATCAGGGGCAGTTTAGTTCAAATAACTAAACTTATATAATCGAGAATAAACAAGCTTTTGTTCTCGGATGAAAATTACATTTATAGAAAATTGCATGAATTCTTTTATGCAGTCTCTTCTTTTGCAGTATTTTTTCGTATATATTGTGAAAAAAGAAAGGTTTTATCAATGAGTCATATTGTACTTGAAATCCTAATATAGTTTGTATACACATGGAGCAGCAAGGCTTTGTCATATCATGTTTGTATCATGTTTTCTGTATTAAATGAATAAATACAACTTGTTTTTTTTTTTAATCAGCATTACACAAATTCTAATCAGCTTTGGCAGGATAAAGTATGTAATGGAAATAAAACCAGTGATGCAGCATATTATGTTCAAATGATATAGAGTTGAATAAAACTCGTCTCAATAGCTACTCGGTAGATTATTTCAAATTACGAGTTGACATTTATTCGTGAACTTTTCTTACAAATATTAGTCTTAAGTTAGTGGCATAGGAAAGAATTCTTCAAACAATACTTTGTTTAGTAAAAGATCCTCAGTTATTATCAACAGGATATTTAATACATTTCAGTGATAGTGTTTGCTAATAAAGATACAAAACCAGAAAGTGAACAGTTTTTCTATTCTTATTGTGACAGGCATGCCAACAAAATTTTTTTAAAAATAAGGAAAAAGGTATAAAAGTCATGATCACAGATTAAGGCAAAGCATCAACTAATCTTGTATATTCTGTATATATGCTTGTATACCTTTGGTATTTTTTCGTTTCTTTTTTTTAAAAATTGCAATATCAAGTGATAATACATGCATTTCAGCATTATGCATGGTCCTTAAGTGGATAATTCAAAATTAGAATTCCTATGAAATAACAATGCAACAGTAGTTGCTTCGCTACACATTTACATTTGTAACATTGTAACAACAATATTCAGTCGCCCATGTATTATGTAGCTTTTACAAAGTTTGCTTCAGTACCGTCTCCAACTGTACACTAGCATCAAAGCTTGTATCCCTGGAGCTTTCTTCAGGTTTTATGTGAAGCATGGCATTGCATTCATACTTGTATAAGTATACAAGATACTAGAAGTTTAAAAAATAACTGTGAAATATGTGTTTGTGTAAATGGTGTGGACACTTTACATTAGCCAAGTTTCTGTACCAGTATGATTTTGCAGTTATGTGCGTAATATAGAAGAAAAATTTATTCCAGATAAAAAAATTTTTTTTTTAAATATTTAGTGAAAGGGAAATTTATATAAATCAAGATTTCTTATTAAATATCATATCATTCTACAGATTCAAACCTTACAACTTTTTATGACAATTGCCAGTGTAGCCCAGATGAATCAATAAATCAAGCAAATAAGTAATCAACAATCAAAGCAATGGCTATGTGTTAAAGTAGTGCTCACATAATGAGCTTGGCTGGCAGTATGTCTTTTTTTGTTTGTTTTGTTACTTCTTGTTTCAGTTTAGTAATCTGGTGTTGATTAGGTTATAATTTAGTTCCTAATTCTATGAAATATGTTGCCTTCTTTTAAACAATTTGTCAGTTAATGCTTTAGGGATGGGTAAAACTTGATATTCATGCTCAATCACCAGTAGATTTTGGACAGTATATTTTCTTTACAGGACAATCATAACAGTGGAACATTCACCTTTAATTACTAGCATCTGATATAGCTATAATGTAGTTGAGTATTTTTCCAACAAAGTCTGGCATTTAATAAATACAACAGACTTATGGAGAATTGCCACAGAATAACTAAAATTCCATCTAGAATCTTTAAAAAGTGGGAGTTTGCAGTCAAGCTCTTCTACTTTGAGACGGTGACTTGTGTATACATGTTTAGTCTTTGTTCATTACCATGAAATGTTGGACATCATAGCATCATATGGTAAGATGCTGGTGAAATTATTATTTGTTAAGAGGAGAAAGATGTTTTGTGTGTACAAATGACACATTTGAAGTTACTGTTAATTTATAAAGCAGTTGTATTTTAAAATTAAAATGGTGGGTTTTTTTCTTTAAAAGCAAGTGCTCAAAGTAAATTACAAGAAGAGATTAAAGAATGGTTAAAGAAACAACCAAGAATCCTCTTTGCGTGTAATTTAGTTCCATAGTATTTCATTAAACCTTTATATGCAATTCCAAAGTTAAGACTTGATATGAATAAATGAATCAATTTCTGAATAGAAACATTTAAAGTTTCAGAATTGTAGATGAGCCTGTGCAGTCACCTTAGCATTGATGATGGAATTGGTGTTCCCCTCCCTTTTGTTAAAAATTTGTTTTTATTTTCATTGTTGTAATTGCAGTTGTGGTTACTTAGAATGCTTCAGCCTTGCTCAGTTCGATTTCCTACATTTACAGTGTGAGTAATGCTTTTTGAATTTTCTGAAATTTTGTTCAAGGTTGACCAAAATGCAGAATGATCCATCAAGACTGAATCGTCATTCCACTTTATTTACCTATACTTCATGCATTAATATTGGTTTGTTGCCAAATATGGATGGTGGATTGTGATGTGTACCGATTTCGCTTATTCCCTCGTCTCCCCTTATCCCCAACCCCATAATACATGCCCTAATTTGAGTGTATAAATGCACAAAAATGAAGAGATCTAAATAAATACTAAATCATTTCAGGTGCGGATGAATTTTACTTAAAAATAGTGTATAGTAAGATTTTCCTTTTACTTGGCTAGAATGCTTGCTTGCTTAGAACATTTTGAAAAGTTTTCTTTAGGCTTGATTAGTGTTTATTCAAATGTTAGCTATGTTAAACCAGGTGGTGTATAATACAAACTGCTAGTATTATATAAATCGCTTTGTTAAATATTGCAGTTTTGTTTGATCTTAGATCAAAGTTGCATTTTAATTTTAATTAAAAATGCCAGATATTTTGAATTATTGCAACTTAATTTATAGAACAACCATATAATTGATCCACTTAAGTTTGAAATGCATAAAATATTGTATCATCTCTTAGGCAAATGATTGAAATAAAATATTAAAGGACAAAAACAATTTTTTTCAGCTCGGACAAGCAATTGAAAAATTTAGTGTAATGGTTTTCACTAAATAAAACAAATTAAAAGACAAAAACACTTTTTGTTTAAATTTACAGGAATTTATATTACTTTGTGTTTAAGGTTAACTGTTGCATGAGTAAAATGGTAGGCAGACCACTCTTGTTTAGAAGTCGTACCACATGCATTCATATTTGGTTAGCATTAAAAGAAATATACATTTTATTTTATGTCGGATTATGAATGGTACTTGAGGAACCCTTAATAATCCTCTCAGGCACTCTTTCCAGCCCACTATGTATCTTTGCAACAGTCTGCACTTAAAGAAGGATGGCTTTGAGCTCGCCTATACAAAGTATAGAGGTACTATTGTACTCCCCCAGCATCAGCATACACTCATATAAAAGCATATACATTACCATATATAGTTGCGTATAAGCAAATAGCAACTGCAAACTGCATAGACCCAGATCTGCCATAACATGATGCATCAGCAGATCTGGGTCTGTGCAGTTTGTAAGGACTAATCAGTAGAACAAACAACACAGACACTGATCTGGTGGCGCATTATGCAATGGCAGATCAGGGTCTATGTTGTTTGCATTTGGACCCGGATTATCCGCAAGTATATACAGTCTCACTGCATCTCAAGAATTTATTCATTTTAGGTCCTATGCAATGGTTTGGAGTGGGTTTCACAGCTCCTACCACAGGAGATGGAACTAACTTTGTGCATATTTTACATTATTTGTACATTCTTGGTTACAGTTTTTTATTTAGCTCATGACCACATAGGTTGTTTTTCACCATGTATACAGTATACATGGAATCCTGAAACTTGGTGAGGGAATGCATTGTGTGAGTACTACACCCTCATCACAAAAGTAGGTCAGTGATCCATATTTCATGTGTCATGGACTTTGCTTAAAGTTTGTGTTTCAAGTTTATTTCCCAGGCACTGTTTATGCTAGAATTGTCAAATAAGATGGAGAAAAAAAATTCACTATGATCTGTATTTCACCATGTATACATACTGTTATCTGGAATCATAAAACTTGGTGATGGAATGCATCTTGATCTGAAATACTCATTGCAAAAATAGGTCAGAGTGATCCATATTTCATACTTTACTGACCAGTTAAATTTTGTGTTTTAATTTCTCCAGCATTGTTCATGCTAGAATCATCAGACTAGATGACTGTATGCACCTCTATTACCACAACACCAGTACAACAAAAGAAGTTGCCTACATTTCACATTTTATTGTCTTTAAGTTTTTTGCATTTAGCTTGGGAATATTGCATGCTGTGTACATGTACATGCTATTTTACCTAGAATCATGAAACTTGGTGAAGGGATCCTGGTAGTACAGGGTGGTTTTTGCATGATCTTGTCACCAATGCTGATTTGTTTCCAACTGCCCCATATGTGTATACTGAGTTGTTTCAGAACAAAAGACTTATTGGGCCAAATCGATATGACTGATGCAGAATTAGTATTTATGGTCAGATTGGGGTGAAATTGTTTGAAGTGATGTATATGTACATGCAGATAGCTAACATGAAAAAACGTCAATGAAATTTATGTTCTTGTTAACCATACCAACCAGATATGGAAATAGGGTGGGAAAATGTTTTAAAAAATCAAATGTTTACTTGTCCATCAAGTATAATTATCAAAAAATGTGTATATGAGCAGTCAAATTTTTGTCTACATATCACATATCCTGAAGGCATTATTTCTAGGTGTGCACTAAATGATTACATTCTTGCCTACTAACATGTCCATACATAACAATATGCTATCATATTTAGTGGTTAAAAAATTTCAGTTGTGTTCAATTAACCACAAATTGTCTCCACATGAAATGTGACTCATTTGTGTATAGTTAAACAAATGATAAGGAACCAATGCTACTACAACAGAAAATTATAACTACCTATAGAGTTTAATTTTGTTGCCATGATGACCAAAAGATTCTTACAGAGGATGAAATGATTCAAAGGAAGTGGAATATATTACAAAATATAATCTATCAGCAGAATCCTTGTATCCAAATAAAAATGGGATTCATTCTCAAAAGAAGAAAAGTAATCAAAAAGTTTTGACTTTACCATGAAGGTAAAATACTAATTATTATGCATGTTGAAGAATGCTAATATTAATTATGTTTGTGCTGGAAGAGAATACTGTGTCTGCAATGAAATCATACTAAGGTGGCAAAATGATAACTAATTTAATTTTCTTGTTTGAAATTTGTATAAAGACGTATCAGATTTTTATGTAAAGACAAATATATGCAAATTCTACTGCTAGCAAGAATCAATTTGAGAAATACCGTATATACTCGCATAAGTTTGGTCCAAATGCAAATAACAGACCCTGATCTGCCATAATGCACTGGCAGAACAGGGTTTATGTTGTTTGTTGTGCTGATTATTCCTATTAAATGTCTTAACCCAGATCTGCTGATGCATTATGCAATGACAGATCTAGGTATTTGCAATTGGACACAACTTATAAGCGGGTATATAGGTACATGTAGCCATACCTATGATTCGTATAATGACTGACACCAAACAATTTTATATCACGACACATGGAAATCGAGAAGGTTTTTTTTTTCTCCCCCCTCCCCCCATATGTAACAATGTTGAAACAGCTAGGTTCTTATTCGTGGATTTAAAGATGATTTTGTACTTTTTTTTTTTTTTTTTGCCAGCTGCATTCCTTAATTTTCTGTTCTTCTGAACTTTTCTTTTCCTGCCAGCATACATCTCTTGTAATGGATAAATTGTATTTGTTACTGCTTTAAAAGTTTAATGCATCCATTGATCTATAACCAAAAAGGTTTTAGAATAACCTTTCTTAGAAAGCGAGATCTGAGATGTTACTGGATCTATTTAGTTTTGCACTTACCTACAGCTCTAAAAAACTTTTGATTTGATAGTATCAGATACAGCAGTATTATCACAACCTTTAATTGGGATCTACTCGAGTTGGAATATAGTGGTATAGTGATTGTTGGGTAGATATGGTACGAACATCAGCTGCTACTGCCAGTGTCCTTACAAAGCCAAGTGAGCTGTTTGATCTTTATTGCTAAGGCGGCCGGAAATACACGTCGGTGTCGGCATTGAGTGAGAGTTTACACCACTTGACTGGGAGCTCTTGGGTCCTGTACTCGTGTAAGCAAGTGACATTGGCTGACAGGTATGCTTTTGAGTGCAGCGATAGTAGATACGCCAAGAGGACTGCATATCACGTTTATCGTAAGTATTGACACTTTCATGATTATGAATCAAAGATTCCAAAAGCCAAGATGTGTGAAATTCGCAGTGGTGATAATTGAAGCCTGTGAAAAAGAGTTGAAAGAAAGTGGACCTCTCGGTTACAATCTTGACAGGTTATAATTATGACGACATACAAGAATTTAAAGTTAATGATAATGATTGTGGGCAGTGTAATCACGAGGATTAATTTAAATTTATTTCGATAAAGTTTGTGCAATATTTTGTACAGAGAAATTGTGAAAAACCAGGCTAACTTCAATAAATGAACCTTGTTGAATTAAAAGTGGGGGTAGTGTTTTTAAATCTGAATTGTGTTATGTGCAGTTTTCAATTTAAAATAAAGCATTTTACAAAACCTAGTTTTTTTGTAGTTTTTTTTTTTTTTTTTTAAGTAGAATTTGTTTACATGTGCTGCAAACTTTTAAAATGGCTTAAGTTTGGAATTTAAAGAATTGTCGAGTTATCATCAATAAACAATGCCAAGACTAGACTTTTTCCATAACGAAATTATGTAAATGACAGCAGTGCATTCATATTTTTACTAAATGTTTCAGTGTTATGCCCATGACTTGGTCATAGACCAGAAGATCTTGTGGAATGTCCAATATGGCATCCAGTCATCTCTAAATGTCACAGCCACTCATCCTGAACAGAAATTTGTATCGATATGGGGTTTGCACCTGAAAACCAATTATGATGTCTAGCTGGTCCTAAATAAAAATGGTACACCTTGGAGATGGCCACCACGGTGGATATCTTGAAAATCTTGTTCTCAAAAATTACATCTGAACGGAACGTCGTATCAAAACGGGGTTTTCACCAGAAGACTATGGCATCTAGTTGGTCCTGAATGAAAAAGGAGACGATCTCACATCCAGTTAGACAACTGCAGTGGTGTACTGGCCATTGGGCATACCGGAACAAATCCCGGTGAGCCGCCGCAAAAAAAAAATCTGTTTTTACGGGTGTTTTATTGGTGTGAGTAAAACCCCGGGCCTGTCCTGGCAGACCGCCGCATCGGTGGACCGTAAAAAAAAATCCGTTTTTTCTAGTGTTTTACTGGTGTGAGCAAAACCCCGGGCCTGTCCCGGCAGATAAGTCTAGGGCCGAGTTGCTTACCCAGTACACTCCTGGACAACTGCAATGGCCATCTTGAAAATATTATCACAACTGCATCAATATGGATAGTCATATCGACATTGGGTTTTCACCAAAAAACTTGTAATGATAGTCTAGTTGGTGATATATGAAAAAATCTTGAAGCCAAAATGATCGTCGCAGCAGCTAATTTGAAAATCTTGTTTTAGCTTAAGAATATCTTGTATGGTTTCAATACTTGGCGGTTAAAAAGAAGAAATGGTCTTAATTCCTGGAAATTATTTTTGGAAAGTAGAGGAAATTCGCAGGGGTGGAGGTAGACCTTGGTTTAATTTTTACTTTAATGCGTTTCTATACAACTTCATACTTCTCAAACATTTGAGGAAAAACAACAAAATGTATTCAGCTTTAATGTTAATTGGTCAACTTTTTAAACTAGTTCTTAGAAAACAAAACTGAAGACAGAAAAAACTGCTTTTAAGATCAGAAGTTGAGATAGTGAATGCAGGTCTTGGTGTGTACATTACTAAGTCAGGGATGTTTTCTGTTGCTGTCAGTAGAATGTGTACGTTAAGTGGTGCTCTCTCTCTCCTTTACAACAAGTATGAATGGACAGAGAGGGGGGAGTATACCAAGTATTGTAACACAAATTTCTCTCTCTCTCTCTCTCTCTCTCTCTCTCTCTCTCTCTCTCTCTCTCTCTCATTCTCTATGAATCGCATCTGAACCGCCACCATGTCATCACCGAAAATGAAATGGTCCCGTGTAAGTCTAGACTGTTATACTGTTCTAAATCTTGGAGGTACAATTATTCTTTCAATACAAGAAAATGCCATAACACAAAAGACTCTTTGATAAACAAACTTGCTCACAAGTTTAAGCTGCAATCTTTTGGAACTTAATTTCTTTACTAGAGGGGATGAGTGTCAGGGCACCTGCATATTGACCAACTCACATGAAAAGCGCATGGTATACTCCTGCAGAAAATCGGTTCTCGGATTTGGTGAAATTTAGTGTATTGTTATTTATATGTCCACATTTCCAAAACCCTAATCAATTTCCTTCTAGCCAAGATGATCCCATTCATATATATTGTGATGCGCATCAGCCATCTTTCCAATATAAGCGAGACTTCAAAAGTGGATGAGCCGTCATATTATTTACATTGATTTCTGCTGTTGATGTCCGACTTTTCCGGCAAACTATACCCGTTTTATATATACTATATATATATATTCCTATGTTCTAGGAATAGTCTCGGTCTTCTTAATGGCTAGTAATAGGTGAACAATTTTTATTAGATCTATATTATCAGACTGAATTCATTTGGACGGAATTCTGGTGGAAACTAGAAGGAATCTGTGTAGCACCACAGTATCACCAATACCACCACCAGGTTATATCATATACATATATCATTACCCAGACTACAAATATGGGGGTGCTTAGATGGATTAACGGAGGGAACTACTACAACAAGAGCAACAATGGCGGACTTGCCAACCCCGTATTTCTAATACCCGTATTACGTGTTTCCGCAATATTGAAAATGCATTGTTAGATACTGTAATATATTTGATAGAAATAAAAACTAAGAAGGATTGGCACACCCATTAAATGGTGAAAAGGGTATCCAAATCTGTAATCATCACATCTATGTGCAGAAAGTTTTCATAGTACTCAAATATTTTTGTTACGGCATGAATCTGAAAAAGGTCCTGTATAGATTCTCTGCCAAGACCTTACTTTTGTATTTAAAAACCAACAACATTTTGAAAATAGAATCATGTCCTTTTGTTAGGACGATATAATATAAAGAAATTACTTTGTAAAGCAGAGGAAAATACTTAGGTGTATTAATTCAATCATTAATGGTCTTTACTTTCATTTGTGAATCATCAATGCTTGAATAAAGTGTGTGTGGTGTGGAGGAGAGCTATTAAGAAAAGAGCAGCAGATTACTCTATTTAATATTTAAGCCTTTCATGCTCGATCCGGATGATGTCACAGTGCTAACTCGATGGCTGACAAAAAATGTGGAATATGTGAAGTGCATTGGATAATTTTTTTTTTTTTTTTTTTTTTTTTTATAGTTTTGCATATTTACTATCATAGTGTCATGTTAGAAAGTTTAAGCAGCATTTTGCATGCATTACAGAATTGACAGACCTAACTGGCTTTGATAAAAATATGAAAGTAAATATCTCCTTGTTCAACTATATTTTTTTTTTGTACATTCGGGCTACACCGAACACATCCCCGTTTCCGTTAGGTAAAAACATTTGGTTTGCTTGAGTCTTACCACTCGTCTTGCCTTAAAACTCGAAAATACTGTTATCATATAATTTTTAAAAATTTGTCTTTGAAAATGTTGGAAATAAATTCCAACATGTTACTCAGAAAACAATTTTAACATTGAAACAACAATGCAGCAGTGTTGTTTCATGGTTGTGGCAAAGTTGTTTGGTGAATTTGCTGGAATGTTCCTACAACCTTCTAAAAACGTTCAAAAACTATCGAAAACCGTGAAGAATGAAAGTTTCTTTGTGTTTGTGAAACACATGCGCCACTACTGACAAGAAGTAAAAATCTAAAATTAAACATTTCAAAAATAACTTGGTAAAACTATGTCTACCCTCATCCCACAAAAATCAAAGTCTAAAACGTTCTAAAACAATTTAAAATTTAAAACTCTTGTTATTATGGTCTCCAAAATCATTGTCTTCTGCAAATGCATTAAAGCATGCCTGCTTAGCTTACATGGTCTACCTCGAGTGGTTTTTGCTTGACTATACTGACAAAATTTGTCATTAGAAATGTTAAAAATTTAAAACTTTAAAACAATATGAAGAATGTAGTGTAATAATTATGGAAATGTAAAAAATTCACTGTTATGCACCTTTCGTAACAGGTGTGCGATTTGGTTGGTTATCGTTATCTAGAGGATGATCGACCTCGGTGTTATTGCCCAATTCGAGTAAATTGTGAAATAAAATATGGAATTTTATAGATGGGATAAATAGAGATCTGAACAGATATATAGAACAGAACAACACGGGCCACCGTACATGAAATATAACAATTTAATCAATTACATAAAACAAATTGAAATAATACCCAACATTAGAAAGATACACTTCTTATTGAAATCATTTACCAAATTTCAACACAAATATAATTATGTAATTAGTCGATCTGTTTAAAACGATAGACTTAGTTCATCATGGAATCGAGTGAACAATCGAATCAATTGCCCAGCATGCCTGCATAACCTTATTATTGCTGGTCACTCCCAATTCAACGTTGCTGTCAGGTCAAGGTTGATATTCTCCCCTTTTTGCTTTTCTCTCTCTCTTATCCAGCCTCTTTCGATCCTCAAACTTTGTGTGGGATGCCTCTTCTCTCTACCCTCTACGTTGATACTTATACGTGCATCAATGGTTGGCTTTGTAGGTAGGTAGGTAGAGCTATTTTCCCTTGTGCTTTCGAGACTAGCTCTCTTCTACCGCCAGAATTGTGTCATTCAACTTCCAGACACCTGTCCCTTGAACAGTTGTTTATAGGAGAGAATTTCGTTTCATTCTGCTCGGAGTCAAGATTTTTCCAGCCTCTCGCCGGAATTGGACTGATTAAATTTTGCGATGTGGAATATTTAAAACATGAAATTTCGTCTGGGAAACACACCCCTTATTTAGCGTAGCCAATCAGGATTAAACATCTACCGCCTTTTATAAATACACGCCCATCGTGGTTAGCGTAACCCTCTAATTTCGCGAGCTATTTAAATAACTGATTCTGGAAAATTTCAAAAGATAAAACAACTTCAACTGGCTTTACAAATAGTCTGCATACTCTCAACTTTGACATTTTCGATACCTAGACCCAAATTAACCTTATGTCCGACCGTTATACAATGAAGGCTTAATTAAGAATCAATCTCGTCCCAAACAGGGACATTAAACCATTGTAGTCTGGCAATTTAATACAGTACCTTCCCTCATAAATCTAATTAATTGTTATCTGCCAAACTAATGTGCTCTACCAAATACATCGACAGAAATTTGCACCCTTACATTCACTGATACGTGCATAAAAATATATATACTAAATTATATTTGTCGACTTTTGTTGGTTTTGTTCAAAAAAACACTTCATGAAACTCTAGGGGTGGATGGCCATAAGATAAACAGGATGGCGTTTTTGTTTTCTTAATGCAAGCAGTGGGAGTACAAAAATTAAATTTACTGAATCTTCAAATCATCTAAATATTAAGGAGGACATTCCTTCTGAACTTGTTTGCCAAGTTTAATCAATTTTGATGTAGGTATTTTTAAGATGGCTTGCATGCAAACATCGTGTACTATTGATGGCATGAAAACCAGTTGAAGTACCCTACATAAGTTGAGGAAATTACATATAAAACATAATTTTCTCAATACAAGTTTTGTTCATGTAGTTCTCTTAACAAACTTTACAGGCTGAATGTATATACATTTGTGTTCTAGACAAGATAAGGGAGTATGGGAAGAAAAAAAATAAAGAATTAAAAAAATCAGCATATTTTCTACTATGACTTTTTTTTATCAATTGGGACCTGCATCATGGACAGCAAAGTCAATATGAGGAGTCTTCCAGTTTTGCTCAGGTTCCTACAAATTGAAAACTAATAATAATGCTTGAACACCGCTTATACGGGAATATCTAAAAGTATAGTTAACAAGTAGAATGAACCTTTCTTCACTATACCTTTGCTTCTTTTAATACCTTTAAGCCGGGCTGGATGGTAACTTTGAGACTAGCTTGTCCATTTGGGCAAGTGGACGGTGACGAGTTATTTGCCCCAAAGTAGATTCTACTTGTCAGAATAATTTACTTTAATAAATCCACCTGTTAAGGAAAACCTGCATCAACAGGATTGAGCTTAGGAAACTGAGGGTCCAAGGCTAGTTATTAAGGGTCCAAAGGATGCACAGTCTTAGAGCACTGAGGATCCAAGACAAGCGTTTTAAGTTCCGCGATATGCTGGAAGTGTTTAAAGAGAGCATTGTCCAACCGATTTGATATCAATGGTCGTTCAAATTTATTATCAGATCTTTAAATTTCAACCGATTCCCAACACTACTAAAGACAGCTACAGCACGCAAAAATAGAAGTGGCCATCTTTCACTTGTGCTGGTATAGTTGCCACCTCATTATACCTCACTTCACAGTGCAATATCCAGGTGAATTGTGACAGATTTACGACCAGCTGGGTTCTCACCTGCTGTAGGCCATTGAAGATAGTCAAATACACACGGTAATCCACCAACTGGCCAGGTAAACCCCAGTTTGTGCCTGTCATGTCAGGTATAAGTATCACCCGCTGAGTAAAACACGAGATCTGCCCGAATCACACCAATATAAGAGGGGTATTTGAAAAAGTTCTGAATATTTTGTTATAACCTTGTTTCTTTGAATCTGCCAATAAATATAATGCTGATCGATATACAAAATAACGTGACAGTGACGTCAAAATGTCGGAGACGGAGAGCAATTCTGTTACCGTGCAAAGAGCATACTGTAAAATCCGGGCACTCTTGTGCTACTCTCTGACTGATATCAAGGCCGAGTTTATGGATGCAATTCTTTCCGATATCGTATAATTTTGAGGTGGTTTCATCCTTTTAAAGATGGTTGCGAATCCATGGAAAATGACCCACGTTCAGGAAGACCGTTGTCTGCGATTGGTGAGCAGGAAGTAGCTGATATGAAGGAAGCAATTGATGAAGATGCTCGATACACAGTAGAACATATTTCACGGGAATTAATTTGTCAGCTGTTTTTAATATATTGAAGACTCATTTGAAGCTCAAAAAGGTTTGTGTACAAGATGGTTCCCGCATTTATTGACCGCTAATAAAAAAAAAAAAGACTCGCGTTGAAATTGCTTTTTCCATTGTATGAACAACATACCAAAAAGTGAATGCAAAATGGCATTTAATAATTGGATGATCAGACTGAGAACGTGTGTAGAGGTGCATGGGGAGTACTTTGAGGGGATGCACTGTTCACTAATAAATTACTTTGTTGTACAGCGCAATAATATTCAGAGCTTTTTAAATACCCATTGCATGTCGCTGAACTATATTCTACTTCACTCTTTGCCAGCATGGTCAATTCACTTTTTTGCGTTCTCCAACGTGCAACATAATTATATCCGCAGGTGTTTGCTGCCCACTGTCGCATATAATCTTGTGTACAAGTTGCACATCTACAGGGGCTATGCAATTTTGACAGCACTTGCTGATAGGTTATTTAAAGTAAAGATGTGTGTGTATATATATATATATATATAATATATATATATAGTTACGACTCTGTGGCCTAAAATATGTTGCAGAAAGAAAGTGAAACCAACAATACAAGTAAAATCAACAAGCGATTTATTTATAGACAATTACAGTGAAAATTCAAAAGACACATACAATAACTTGAATTAAAGTCCAAATAATCCAATAATCATAAGTGCTCTAATTTCTAATCACAAGTCCTAAATATAGAATGCTACAAAAGAATTCAAGTAGCCTTGAATGTTCTGATGAGCCAATAGTCTTGAATGTCCTGATGTGTCAGTAGTCTTGAATGTCCTGATATACCTGAATAATCTAATCCAGAATACCATTGAATGAATTCACAAAAATTCCAAAATCAAGTATTAATCCAAAATGAGTATGAGCACTTTTAGTAATTCCAATGAATATTTCAAATAGATAATTCCTCTCTGAATTTGCTCTGATTTTCACAACTGTAACATCTGATTACTAAAATAAATTCCTTAATAGACTGATCTTTATAACATTAAGTTTAGGATAGGGATGGAATCTTGTTTACCAAATGCTGTATAAATATAAAGCCAAGACACCTGACAGAATTTTCTAGAATACGAGTAATCTAATGGAAAATTACTGTGCGTACTCTTCTAACATCAAGATATGGAAAGTTCCAATCTAAGTACTAAATGCTTTGTAAACAAAACTAACCTTGAATTCGAATGCAGTAAATCTGTTATTTACTAAATGACCACAAAAGTACAACTTACCTCATGGACACGTATTATAAATTCAATATACATAACTATATATATATATAGTGCGGAAATGTACTTCATCCTGTTTGCGGTAATTTACCACTAACAAGCAATGCCAGAATCTGGCATGACATCACAACACTAGCAGGAGAAGGTCGTTTCCATAGCTTATAGACGGTGTTCGGCCTGTACCATATTTGAACTCTAGGGTCTGAACACGTGGTGAATGAATCCCAAATTGCCTCCCTGCGTTCGGATATTATGACCGAGTCGGGCAATGACTGTTCGCAACCACTTCGACGTTAGCTATATTCTACCTTATAAAAGATTTATAATGACTTGTCTGTATCTCTGCCTTATGTATACATTTCTCATTATGACCCTGTTTTACAAGCTTGGAACCAGTCCGTCTGTCAACAATTTGGTTTCCACAAGGTAAATCTGATTTTAGTTGTCCGGGCCAGTTGGCCTAAGGTATTGTTGTCGCCTGAATGGGCAAGATTCATGTATATTAATAAGGTGATCTTGTATCTCATTCGCTGAGACCTTCCCAGGACTCGTACCTTGTGCCATTGTCCTCGTTTATTTGTGAAGAAGATGGAAAATTTGTGCGCCATTAACCAGTTGCTTCAGAAGAAAAACTCCATAGCTATGTTTAGTTGCCATCTTCATCGACCTTGACCTTTACTTGACATCTAGGGGTAAATTACTATCATTTTGTCTTTAGTTGAAGTTGTATACAGTCCGATTACACTCCACGATGGAGCTGGGATAGTTGTTTATTCCTTGCGAGGAATTTTGTTTGATTACGCAAAAGCCTATTGTTACGGAATTATATATCATTTTTATTTTAATAATGGTATAGTTTATTAGTTTATGATCTCTGTTCTTAGTCTAACAGCTGTCGTCTTGCCATGAGTACACATACGGTAAATTGGATCAATATTTCACTGAAGCTTTAGTCATGTCACGTGATTCCGCGCGTGAGGGTATGAACTTCTGACCTAGATTCTATGATTCATTTTAGAGTCAATATGTTATTGACTGTTAATAACGTCAGGGCACAAGTACGTTGGAGATGTCACGCATAACCTAGTTTCTGATTGGTTTGGAGAGGGTTGTAATTTAGAAGGAAATTATTTCGAAATACCCAGTTGTTTATTAAGACGTAGTATGGGTTTTATTTCGATTCTGCGTAGTAAGAGACTATATAATAGGATTTGTAGCAGCACTCTAGCATTCTTCATATCTACACTGGATTGAGAGGTCATGAACGAATTTAGTTCTTTTTGTGTGTGGATATTCTACTTTAGTGATATATATCAGTATACAGTACATTCTGGATTAGTCCTGTTTCGTAAACCTTAATAATTATACAGCTCCGTGGAATTATCGGAAACATTTCAAGAACTGGTGATATTCCATATTCATAAGGACTATTTGGAATTTATAAAACCTGGATATAACTGATTCTTATTAACACTTCAGTACAGCAAAGGTTTCATTCGGATTATTTGGATTAACTTCCGGATCAGTGAACTTTAGTACAAGTTAGAACTATTAAGGATATTCTATACTGTAAGTTATTTTTTAATTCTTTCACTTTGATTGTTTGTTGAAATATTTTAATATTTTAGGAAATTAAATATTTGCATTTTAAATCTTGAAAGCTTGTTTGAGTAATTTCTTTTGTTACATTACCCCTAGTCGTAACACTATATATAGCCTGTTGTAGTCGTAACACTATATACAGCCTGTTGTAGTCCAATTTCTCAAAGAGATCATCCACTTGTATACTTAACTCTCTCTCTCTCATTGTTCAGTGTGAACTTATCAACCATGGAAATTAACACAATGTTAATAATTTTGTAACAATTAAGAAGACCATAGCAGTATATTCGATATTTAAAAACGTTCTCGATAAATTACATATTACAACAACAAAATAGCATGCAAGACGAGTAATTTAAAAGAAAACTGCCGCTGTCAAAGAACAAAGCAATAAATTAACATGACTTTGCTGCATATCGCGAATCATATAGTAATATTGACCGTACAAAGATAGATGCTATAAGTTGAAGAAAATGGTCCTTATTTTGTGTTGTATATTACAGCATTTTGCATTTTTCAATGTATATTTATATATTGTCCCCTAAAATATATTTACTTGATAAAGTACTGTCGTCAATTGTCTAATTTTGATGCCACGCATTTGATCAACTTTTTGATGCAAAAATCGATCCAATAGATCGCTTAAGGTGTAACCGCAGTGTTACGAAACAAAAAAAAGTACATTCAAACACCTGCGGATGGGGAAGATGCTAAACTGCCCTAAAAATGAACACTTTATAAGATCAAATAGCAGAAATGGCATATTATGACGTTTGAAATATTACACACATTCTTTGTTTAATATTGTGACAATGAAACGTTCATTTTAGAAATTCTGAATGTCTGGAAATTAATATATTAATATAAGGAAATTAATATTAATATCGAAGAGTTTTATGTTAGAGAAAATCATTCGTACTACTTTCTAGTGTTTAAAAGCTTTTGAATTTTTTTAAACACTGAGTATGTTTTCAGTACTATAAGATCCTTGCCGAATGTAGGAAAGGAAGAACCCTTTCGATGGGTGTCATTCTTTCCACCTTTATGTAGGATAGCGGACAAACTTTGTCAACGTCATTCGTAACATTTTCTGTTTTGAAAAATTAAATCGATAATCATAATATACAACATATTATTTTATATTTCATAGTGAAATATTGAAATATATCAGTGGAAGAAAAATGATATCGCCGCAGTGGCGATACCACTTTTATCGCCATAATGGCGATATCACTTTTGGAACTACTTTTATTTTCCATTTAAGAAGTTTATCTGCCCTTATGTGTGTTATTCAGACCCGTATTTCCATATTTAAGCCTATTTCATTTTTCTTCTTCTGTTACCCCTCTCCTATCTCTTTCTCCCTCCACATCAGGATGTATGTAGATCTTACAATGTGCTAATTGTAGGCCCTCTAGTGTACATTTATGTAATCAATGATGTGCCATCAAGAAATGTGAAAAAATGAACTCCAAACAGCAAAGAGCAGACTTCAAGCATTAATTTGTTTATAATTTGTTTTCTACACGAATCATGGAAACTAGCAGTGACTGAACTTACACGACCTGTTGCTATGTGCCACTCGTACATTATTGTATACCTGTAATACTCTTCGACAAACGGTACACATTTTTTAGACAAACAAATTGTGATTAAATATAGTATGAGAATTTGTTAAGTAGCAATTTTAACTCGCATCACAATCGTGTTTGAATACGATGGATAAATCAGGCGTTGATTAGTGTTGATTGCAAACCGAAATTAAATGACAATCGAAAATTGGATACAGCATCTGTTACCGAGCTGGACTGCAAGCTTGCCAAGGCCACACCAAAATTTACGTTTGAAGAACGAAAATCCTTACAAGTAAATTTACAATCATTTAAATCTTTTTTTTAAAAGTTGTTACGCTCTGACGTCTGTCAGATACAGCCGCTGTTATGTTTCTAGTTACCCTACCCCAACAGTATCAATCCGCGCATTAAATGTGTTAACAAAAATATAAAAATGTCTTAATTTTCGTACGAATACAGTAATTATATTGACAAAATACACAATTTAAGCGTGATATGTACAAACTAAATTTGTAAAACATCAATAACCAAAATTTATTGTAAAATTTAGGAACTTTTTTATCAATGTTGTAATGCGGCTGTTAATTACATTGACACATAATGAGAAAAAAAACAGCATGAAAATCAACGGCTTTTGCCTTCAAAAAATATATAATCAAAAAAGAAAATCTACATGTTTTTAGTAGATATACGGAAATATTTCACTCGTGACAATACAATGTTTCCACTTCACTTGTGAAATATTTCCGTATATAAAAAAACGTAGACATCCTGTATATAATTATTCCTTACGGTCAGAAAAGTATTCTATTCTGAGAAAGTATCGTAGTCCAAGACTCAAGGCCACAAAGACTTCAAGTACGCCATTATATGAAGGACGTACAAAAGATGAAATGATCTATTTTCAGATGTCATTGGCGGTCATTATGGAAGACATTTGATAGCTTTTATTAATGGATCTATTTACTGTTTGACACTTGAAATAAAATATTTAAACCTCAGGACAATATTATAAAATGCCTTTAAAAAAAAGTCATATGTAGTAAGTTTTCTTTCGGTATTTATATTAGTAATGATCATTTTGATTTTCTCTCAGTATATCTCGATGAAAATGGCAGCCAAAATAGCTCAAATTGTTTGTATAGAGCCGGTCCTCCACACTAAACAAATGTATAATCACCGAGAGTCCGTGGATGAAATCGTCTTCTAGTGAATTTACTTGCGAAGAACATCTAATATACATCTACAGATATGGGGCACAGTTTGAGCGTAATTAGAATAAGATACCAATAAAATACTCAGAGTCTGGCACCCCTCCCCCGATTGTGCATTTGAGACAAACACAGTGCATTACTTTATGGTGTGTGATTCTCCAGACGTTTCCTACAAGCGAGCAATACTTTGAAATTGTGACATGAAACTGGCATATGCAAGGGTTATGCGTTTCCATTGAAAATGGAAAAGGTTAGAGGTTCACAAGTTTGGTAAAAGCAGTAACACACCTCGCGCATTTACGCCAACGGCACTTTGAAATTGGCTATTTTTTGTCGGAACAGCGCCATACGGATACAGGTCAAAACGCCCCACTGAAAACTCGCCCCCACTTTTCACCAAATCGCCGGCATTGCAAAATTGTCTCCAATCAAAATCGCCCCCATTCCAGTCAATAACGTCCCATGCGCTTCATTCTCCGCATTTATTATAACCTAAGAAAATCAGAAACATAAGCGGTCTTAGTAATATTTGAAGATTTCACCAGCCGAACAGGCTAATGTAGTAGTTAAAAATATATTTTTTTAAAATAAAAACTGAATATATAATATTAAACAAACACTTGTAGTTTCTTTCTTTACATATTTATTTTGTTAGTGTAACTAGATTCAATATTAATTACAAAAATTGAAGTTATATTCTTTTAGCAATTGACAGGATAAAAGTTACACGAATCAAAACGATGGTGTACGCACTTGAATTATACACCTATTTTTTTGAATTGAATGAATGCATGTATGTAAGGCTGGAGGGGGGGGGGGGTATTTTTGAATAGGAATCCATTTATGCGTGATACCTGACCACACTCCGTGGGTGCACATGTGATCTCCAGCTAATTATCGTATTCGATGTATGATTCGCGCAAGAATCTTTGATCCACTGTTTTGTTTTGTATTGTTTTTAAATCCAGATAACAAAAGAACATACATCTGTTCATTTTGTTGAAAAACAAAGTTTTTACACAGACTGCAAATAATAGAAACATAAACTTTGATGTGGCTTAATTATACTCATTGCTTTGAATTAAACCTTTGTTTATGTTATGATTATTTTTGTGCACAAAAAGACAAAGCATAAACCAAGCTTGCAATCGAAAGACCACAATGAGCTACAAGCCTTCGAAGCCAATTGAGAATTTATTGGTGCAAACTTGTTTTCAAATAAAAAGAACTTGGGCAAGCCGAAAATGAAAATATATAACCTCGTTTCACTCTGTCATCTCATAAACACAATGTCTAGTGACTGTATAGAGTGTAAGCAGCAAACATTCTAATTCTAATTAACTAACAAAAAAAAGGCATGAACAAAATCAATCAAGGTTCAATTCAGCAACGAATTATAATAGTAAAAACAATCCATTCTAATTATCCTTAATGATACGTAAGTATTAATTATCGGCGGGTGCATTACCAATTATTAAAAAGATGATTAAAAGAGTATTATTCAAACATAGATCTATAAATGAACTTACTCGTGTAAGCAAGTGACATTGGCTGACAGGTATGCTTTTGAGTGCAGCGATAGTAGATACGCCAAGAGGACTGCATATCACGTTTATCGTAAGTATTGACACTTTCATGATTATGAATCAAAGATTCCAAAAGCCAAGATGTGTGAAATTCGCAGTGGTGATAATTGAAGCCTGTGAAAAAGAGTTGAAAGAAAGTGGACCTCTCGGTTACAATCTTGACAGGTTATAATTATGACGACATACAAGAATTTAAAGTTAATGATAATGATTGTGGGCAGTGTAATCACGAGGATTAATTTAAATTTATTTCGATAAAGTTTGTGCAATATTTTGTACAGAGAAATTGTGAAAAACCAGGCTAACTTCAATAAATGAACCTTGTTGAATTAAAAGTGGGGGTAGTGTTTTTAAATCTGAATTGTGTTATGTGCAGTTTTCAATTTAAAATAAAGCATTTTACAAAACCTAGTTTTTTTGTAGTTTTTTTTTTTTTTTTTTTAAGTAGAATTTGTTTACATGTGCTGCAAACTTTTAAAATGGCTTAAGTTTGGAATTTAAAGAATTGTCGAGTTATCATCAATAAACAATGCCAAGACTAGACTTTTTCCATAACGAAATTATGTAAATGACAGCAGTGCATTCATATTTTTACTAAATGTTTCAGTGTTATGCCCATGACTTGGTCATAGACCAGAAGATCTTGTGGAATGTCCAATATGGCATCCAGTCATCTCTAAATGTCACAGCCACTCATCCTGAACAGAAATTTGTATCGATATGGGGTTTGCACCTGAAAACCAATTATGATGTCTAGCTGGTCCTAAATAAAAATGGTACACCTTGGAGATGGCCACCACGGTGGATATCTTGAAAATCTTGTTCTCAAAAATTACATCTGAACGGAACGTCGTATCAAAACGGGGTTTTCACCAGAAGACTATGGCATCTAGTTGGTCCTGAATGAAAAAGGAGACGATCTCACATCCAGTTAGACAACTGCAGTGGTGTACTGGCCATTGGGCATACCGGAACAAATCCCGGTGAGCCGCCGCAAAAAAAAATCTGTTTTTACGGGTGTTTTATTGGTGTGAGTAAAACCCCGGGCCTGTCCTGGCAGACCGCCGCATCGGTGGACCGTAAAAAAAAATCCGTTTTTTCTAGTGTTTTACTGGTGTGAGCAAAACCCCGGGCCTGTCCCGGCAGATAAGTCTAGGGCCGAGTTGCTTACCCAGTACACTCCTGGACAACTGCAATGGCCATCTTGAAAATATTATCACAACTGCATCAATATGGATAGTCATATCGACATTGGGTTTTCACCAAAAAACTTGTAATGATAGTCTAGTTGGTGATATATGAAAAAATCTTGAAGCCAAAATGATCGTCGCAGCAGCTAATTTGAAAATCTTGTTTTAGCTTAAGAATATCTTGTATGGTTTCAATACTTGGCGGTTAAAAAGAAGAAATGGTCTTAATTCCTGGAAATTATTTTTGGAAAGTAGAGGAAATTCGCAGGGGTGGAGGTAGACCTTGGTTTAATTTTTACTTTAATGCGTTTCTATACAACTTCATACTTCTCAAACATTTGAGGAAAAACAACAAAATGTATTCAGCTTTAATGTTAATTGGTCAACTTTTTAAACTAGTTCTTAGAAAACAAAACTGAAGACAGAAAAAACTGCTTTTAAGATCAGAAGTTGAGATAGTGAATGCAGGTCTTGGTGTGTACATTACTAAGTCAGGGATGTTTTCTGTTGCTGTCAGTAGAATGTGTACGTTAAGTGGTGCTCTCTCTCTCCTTTACAACAAGTATGAATGGACAGAGAGGGGGGAGTATACCAAGTATTGTAACACAAATTTCTCTCTCTCTCTCTCTCTCTCTCTCTCTCTCTCTCTCTCTCTCTCATTCTCTATGAATCGCATCTGAACCGCCACCATGTCATCACCGAAAATGAAATGGTCCCGTGTAAGTCTAGACTGTTATACTGTTCTAAATCTTGGAGGTACAATTATTCTTTCAATACAAGAAAATGCCATAACACAAAAGACTCTTTGATAAACAAACTTGCTCACAAGTTTAAGCTGCAATCTTTTGGAACTTAATTTCTTTACTAGAGGGGAAGAGTGTCAGGGCACCTGCATATTGACCAACTCACATGAAAAGCGCATGGTATACTCCTGCAGAAAATCGGTTCTCGGATTTGGTGAAATTTAGTGTATTGTTATTTATATGTCCACATTTCCAAAACCCTAATCAATTTCCTTCTAGCCAAGATGATCCCATTCATATATATTGTGATGCGCATCAGCCATCTTTCCAATATAAGCGAGACTTCAAAAGTGGATGAGCCGTCATATTATTTACATTGATTTCTGCTGTTGATGTCCGACTTTTCCGGCAAACTATACCCGTTTTATATATACTATATATATATATTCCTATGTTCTAGGAATAGTCTCGGTCTTCTTAATGGCTAGTAATAGGTGAACAATTTTTATTAGATCTATATTATCAGACTGAATTCATTTGGACGGAATTCTGGTGGAAACTAGAAGGAATCTGTGTAGCACCACAGTATCACCAATACCACCACCAGGTTATATCATATACATATATCATTACCCAGACTACAAATATGGGGTGCTTAGATGGATTAACGGAGGGAACTACTACAACAAGAGCAACAATGGCGGACTTGCCAACCCCGTATTTCTAATACCCGTATTACGTGTTTCCGCAATATTGAAAATGCATTGTTAGATACTGTAATATATTTGATAGAAATAAAAACTAAGAAGGATTGGCACACCCATTAAATGGTGAAAAGGGTATCCAAATCTGTAATCATCACATCTATGTGCAGAAAGTTTTCATAGTACTCAAATATTTTTGTTACGGCATGAATCTGAAAAAGGTCCTGTATAGATTCTCTGCCAAGACCTTACTTTTGTATTTAAAAACCAACAACATTTTGAAAATAGAATCATGTCCTTTTGTTAGGACGATATAATATAAAGAAATTACTTTGTAAAGCAGAGGAAAATACTTAGGTGTATTAATTCAATCATTAATGGTCTTTACTTTCATTTGTGAATCATCAATGCTTGAATAAAGTGTGTGTGGTGTGGAGGAGAGCTATTAAGAAAAGAGCAGCAGATTACTCTATTTAATATTTAAGCCTTTCATGCTCGATCCGGATGATGTCACAGTGCTAACTCGATGGCTGACAAAAAATGTGGAATATGTGAAGTGCATTGGATAATTTTTTTTTTTTTTTTTTTTTTTTTTTATAGTTTTGCATATTTACTATCATAGTGTCATGTTAGAAAGTTTAAGCAGCATTTTGCATGCATTACAGAATTGACAGACCTAACTGGCTTTGATAAAAATATGAAAGTAAATATCTCCTTGTTCAACTATATTTTTTTTTTGTACATTCGGGCTACACCGAACACATCCCCGTTTCCGTTAGGTAAAAACATTTGGTTTGCTTGAGTCTTACCACTCGTCTTGCCTTAAAACTCGAAAATACTGTTATCATATAATTTTTAAAAATTTGTCTTTGAAAATGTTGGAAATAAATTCCAACATGTTACTCAGAAAACAATTTTAACATTGAAACAACAATGCAGCAGTGTTGTTTCATGGTTGTGGCAAAGTTGTTTGGTGAATTTGCTGGAATGTTCCTACAACCTTCTAAAAACGTTCAAAAACTATCGAAAACCGTGAAGAATGAAAGTTTCTTTGTGTTTGTGAAACACATGCGCCACTACTGACAAGAAGTAAAAATCTAAAATTAAACATTTCAAAAATAACTTGGTAAAACTATGTCTACCCTCATCCCACAAAAATCAAAGTCTAAAACGTTCTAAAACAATTTAAAATTTAAAACTCTTGTTATTATGGTCTCCAAAATCATTGTCTTCTGCAAATGCATTAAAGCATGCCTGCTTAGCTTACATGGTCTACCTCGAGTGGTTTTTGCTTGACTATACTGACAAAATTTGTCATTAGAAATGTTAAAAATTTAAAACTTTAAAACAATATGAAGAATGTAGTGTAATAATTATGGAAATGTAAAAAATTCACTGTTATGCACCTTTCGTAACAGGTGTGCGATTTGGTTGGTTATCGTTATCTAGAGGATGATCGACCTCGGTGTTATTGCCCAATTCGAGGTAAATTGTGAAATAAAATATGGAATTTTATAGATGGGATAAATAGAGATCTGAACAGATATATAGAACAGAACAACACGGGCCACCGTACATGAAATATAACAATTTAATCAATTACATAAAACAAATTGAAATAATACCCAACATTAGAAAGATACACTTCTTATTGAAATCATTTACCAAATTTCAACACAAATATAATTATGTAATTAGTCGATCTGTTTAAAACGATAGACTTAGTTCATCATGGAATCGAGTGAACAATCGAATCAATTGCCCAGCATGCCTGCATAACCTTATTATTGCTGGTCACTCCCAATTCAACGTTGCTGTCAGGTCAAGGTTGATATTCTCCCCTTTTTGCTTTTCTCTCTCTCATATCCAGCCTCTTTCGATCCTCAAACTTTGTGTGGGATGCCTCTTCTCTCTACCCTCTACGTTGATACTTATACGTGCATCAATGGTTGGCTTTGTAGGTAGGTAGGTAGAGCTATTTCCCCTTGTGCTTTCGAGACTAGCTCTCTTCTACCGCCAGAATTGTGTCATTCAACTTCCAGACACCTGTCCCTTGAACAGTTGTTTATAGGAGAGAATTTCGTTTCATTCTGCTCGGAGTCAAGATTTTTCCAGCCTCTCGCCGGAATTGGACTGATTAAATTTTGCGATGTGGAATATTTAAAACATGAAATTTCGTCTGGGAAACACACCCCTTATTTAGCGTAGCCAATCAGGATTAAACATCTACCGCCTTTTATAAATACACGCCCATCGTGGTTAGCGTAACCCTCTAATTTCGCGAGCTATTTAAATAACTGATTCTGGAAAATTTCAAAAGATAAAACAACTTCAACTGGCTTTACAAATAGTCTGCATACTCTCAACTTTGACATTTTCGATACCTAGACCCAAATTAACCTTATGTCCGACCGTTATACAATGAAGGCTTAATTAAGAATCAATCTCGTCCCAAACAGGGACATTAAACCATTGTAGTCTGGCAATTTAATACAGTACCTTCCCTCATAAATCTAATTAATTGTTATCTGCCAAACTAATGTGCTCTACCAAATACATCGACAGAAATTTGCACCCTTACATTCACTGATACGTGCATAAAAATATATATACTAAATTATATTTGTCGACTTTTGTTGGTTTTGTTCAAAAAACACTTCATGAAACTCTAGGGGTGGATGGCCATAAGATAAACAGGATGGCGTTTTTGTTTTCTTAATGCAAGCAGTGGGAGTACAAAAATTAAATTTACTGAATCTTCAAATCATCTAAATATTAAGGAGGACATTCCTTCTGAACTTGTTTGCCAAGTTTAATCAATTTTGATGTAGGTATTTTTAAGATGGCTTGCATGCAAACATCGTGTACTATTGATGGCATGAAAACCAGTTGAAGTACCCTACATAAGTTGAGGAAATTACATATAAAACATAATTTTCTCAATACAAGTTTTGTTCATGTAGTTCTCTTAACAAACTTTACAGGCTGAATGTATATACATTTGTGTTCTAGACAAGATAAGGGAGTATGGGAAGAAAAAAAATAAAGAATTAAAAAAATCAGCATATTTTCTACTATGACTTTTTTTTATCAATTGGGACCTGCATCATGGACAGCAAAGTCAATATGAGGAGTCTTCCAGTTTTGCTCAGGTTCCTACAAATTGAAAAACTAATAATAATGCTTGAACACCGCTTATACGGGAATATCTAAAAGTATAGTTAACAAGTAGAATGAACCTTTCTTCACTATACCTTTGCTTCTTTTAATACCTTTAAGCCGGGCTGGATGGTAACTTTGAGACTAGCTTGTCCATTTGGGCAAGTGGACGGTGACGAGTTATTTGCCCCAAAGTAGATTCTACTTGTCAGAATAATTTACTTTAATAAATCCACCTGTTAAGGAAAACCTGCATCAACAGGATTGAGCTTAGGAAACTGAGGGTCCAAGGCTAGTTATTAAGGGTCCAAAGGATGCACAGTCTTAGAGCACTGAGGATCCAAGACAAGCGTTTTAAGTTCCGCGATATGCTGGAAGTGTTTAAAGAGAGCATTGTCCAACCGATTTGATATCAATGGTCGTTCAAATTTATTATCAGATCTTTAAATTTCAACCGATTCCCAACACTACTAAAGACAGCTACAGCACGCAAAAATAGAAGTGGCCATCTTTCACTTGTGCTGGTATAGTTGCCACCTCATTATACCTCACTTCACAGTGCAATATCCAGGTGAATTGTGACAGATTTACGACCAGCTGGGTTCTCACCTGCTGTAGGCCATTGAAGATAGTCAAATACACACGGTAATCCACCAACTGGCCAGGTAAACCCCAGTTTGTGCCTGTCATGTCAGGTATAAGTATCACCCGCTGAGTAAAACACGAGATCTGCCCGAATCACACCAATATAAGAGGGGTATTTGAAAAAGTTCTGAATATTTTGTTATAACCTTGTTTCTTTGAATCTGCCAATAAATATAATGCTGATCGATATACAAAATAACGTGACAGTGACGTCAAAATGTCGGAGACGGAGAGCAATTCTGTTACCGTGCAAAGAGCATACTGTAAAATCCGGGCACTCTTGTGCTACTCTCTGACTGATATCAAGGCCGAGTTTATGGATGCAATTCTTTCCGATATCGTATAATTTTGAGGTGGTTTCATCCTTTTAAAGATGGTTGCGAATCCATGGAAAATGACCCACGTTCAGGAAGACCGTTGTCTGCGATTGGTGAGCAGGAAGTAGCTGATATGAAGGAAGCAATTGATGAAGATGCTCGATACACAGTAGAACATATTTCACGGGAATTAATTTGTCAGCTGTTTTTAATATATTGAAGACTCATTTGAAGCTCAAAAAGGTTTGTGTACAAGATGGTTCCCGCATTTATTGACCGCTAATAAAAAAAAAAAAGACTCGCGTTGAAATTGCTTTTTCCATTGTATGAACAACATACCAAAAAGTGAATGCAAAATGGCATTTAATAATTGGATGATCAGACTGAGAACGTGTGTAGAGGTGCATGGGGAGTACTTTGAGGGGATGCACTGTTCACTAATAAATTACTTTGTTGTACAGCGCAATAATATTCAGAGCTTTTTAAATACCCATTGCATGTCGCTGAACTATATTCTACTTCACTCTTTGCCAGCATGGTCAATTCACTTTTTTGCGTTCTCCAACGTGCAACATAATTATATCCGCAGGTGTTTGCTGCCCACTGTCGCATATAATCTTGTGTACAAGTTGCACATCTACAGGGGCTATGCAATTTTGACAGCACTTGCTGATAGGTTATTTAAAGTAAAGATGTGTGTGTATATATATATATATATATAATATATATATATAGTTACGACTCTGTGGCCTAAAATATGTTGCAGAAAGAAAGTGAAACCAACAATACAAGTAAAATCAACAAGCGATTTATTTATAGACAATTACAGTGAAAATTCAAAAGACACATACAATAACTTGAATTAAAGTCCAAATAATCCAATAATCATAAGTGCTCTAATTTCTAATCACAAGTCCTAAATATAGAATGCTACAAAAGAATTCAAGTAGCCTTGAATGTTCTGATGAGCCAATAGTCTTGAATGTCCTGATGTGTCCAGTAGTCTTGAATGTCCTGATATACCTGAATAATCTAATCCAGAATACCATTGAATGAATTCACAAAAATTCCAAAATCAAGTATTAATCCAAAATGAGTATGAGCACTTTTAGTAATTCCAATGAATATTTCAAATAGATAATTCCTCTCTGAATTTGCTCTGATTTTCACAACTGTAACATCTGATTACTAAAATAAATTCCTTAATAGACTGATCTTTATAACATTAAGTTTAGGATAGGGATGGAATCTTGTTTACCAAATGCTGTATAAATATAAAGCCAAGACACCTGACAGAATTTTCTAGAATACGAGTAATCTAATGGAAAATTACTGTGCGTACTCTTCTAACATCAAGATATGGAAAGTTCCAATCTAAGTACTAAATGCTTTGTAAACAAAACTAACCTTGAATTCGAATGCAGTAAATCTGTTATTTACTAAATGACCACAAAAGTACAACTTACCTCATGGACACGTATTATAAATTCAATATACATAACTATATATATATATAGTGCGGAAATGTACTTCATCCTGTTTGCGGTAATTTACCACTAACAAGCAATGCCAGAATCTGGCATGACATCACAACACTAGCAGGAGAAGGTCGTTTCCATAGCTTATAGACGGTGTTCGGCCTGTACCATATTTGAACTCTAGGGTCTGAACACGTGGTGAATGAATCCCAAATTGCCTCCCTGCGTTCGGATATTATGACCGAGTCGGGCAATGACTGTTCGCAACCACTTCGACGTTAGCTATATTCTACCTTATAAAAGATTTATAATGACTTGTCTGTATCTCTGCCTTATGTATACATTTCTCATTATGACCCTGTTTTACAAGCTTGGAACCAGTCCGTCTGTCAACAATTTGGTTTCCACAAGGTAAATCTGATTTTAGTTGTCCGGGCCAGTTGGCCTAAGGTATTGTTGTCGCCTGAATGGGCAAGATTCATGTATATTAATAAGGTGATCTTGTATCTCATTCGCTGAGACCTTCCCAGGACTCGTACCTTGTGCCATTGTCCTCGTTTATTTGTGAAGAAGATGGAAAATTTGTGCGCCATTAACCAGTTGCTTCAGAAGAAAACTCCATAGCTATGTTTAGTTGCCATCTTCATCGACCTTGACCTTTACTTGACATCTAGGGGTAAATTACTATCATTTTGTCTTTAGTTGAAGTTGTATACAGTCCGATTACACTCCACGATGGAGCTGGGATAGTTGTTTATTCCTTGCGAGGAATTTTGTTTGATTACGCAAAAGCCTATTGTTACGGAATTATATATCATTTTTATTTTAATAATGGTATAGTTTATTAGTTTATGATCTCTGTTCTTAGTCTAACAGCTGTCGTCTTGCCATGAGTACACATACGGTAAATTGGATCAATATTTCACTGAAGCTTTAGTCATGTCACGTGATTCCGCGCGTGAGGGTATGAACTTCTGACCTAGATTCTATGATTCATTTTAGAGTCAATATGTTATTGACTGTTAATAACGTCAGGGCACAAGTACGTTGGAGATGTCACGCATAACCTAGTTTCTGATTGGTTTGGAGAGGGTTGTAATTTAGAAGGAAATTATTTCGAAATACCCAGTTGTTTATTAAGACGTAGTATGGGTTTTATTTCGATTCTGCGTAGTAAGAGACTATATAATAGGATTTGTAGCAGCACTCTAGCATTCTTCATATCTACACTGGATTGAGAGGTCATGAACGAATTTAGTTCTTTTTGTGTGTGGATATTCTACTTTAGTGATATATATCAGTATACAGTACATTCTGGATTAGTCCTGTTTCGTAAACCTTAATAATTATACAGCTCCGTGGAATTATCGGAAACATTTCAAGAACTGGTGATATTCCATATTCATAAGGACTATTTGGAATTTATAAAACCTGATATAACTGATTCTTATTAACACTTCAGTACAGCAAAGGTTTCATTCGGATTATTTGGATTAACTTCCGGATCAGTGAACTTTAGTACAAGTTAGAACTATTAAGGATATTCTATACTGTAAGTTATTTTTTAATTCTTTCACTTTGATTGTTTGTTGAAATATTTTAATATTTTAGGAAATTAAATATTTGCATTTTAAATCTTGAAAGCTTGTTTGAGTAATTTCTTTGTTACATTACCCCTAGTCGTAACACTATATATAGCCTGTTGTAGTCGTAACACTATATACAGCCTGTTGTAGTCCAATTTCTCAAAGAGATCATCCACTTGTATACTTAACTCTCTCTCTCTCATTGTTCAGTGTGAACTTATCAACCATGGAAATTAACACAATGTTAATAATTTTGTAACAATTAAGAAGACCATAGCAGTATATTCGATATTTAAAAACGTTCTCGATAAATTACATATTACAACAACAAAATAGCATGCAAGACGAGTAATTTAAAAGAAAACTGCCGCTGTCAAAGAACAAAGCAATAAATTAACATGACTTTGCTGCATATCGCGAATCATATAGTAATATTGACCGTACAAAGATAGATGCTATAAGTTGAAGAAAATGGTCCTTATTTTGTGTTGTATATTACAGCATTTTGCATTTTTCAATGTATATTTATATATTGTCCCTAAAATATATTTACTTGATAAAGTACTGTCGTCAATTGTCTAATTTTGATGCCACGCATTTGATCAACTTTTTGATGCAAAAATCGATCCAATAGATCGCTTAAGGTGTAACCGCAGTGTACGAAACAAAAAAAAGTACATTCAAACACCTGCGGATGGGAAGATGCTAAACTGCCCTAAAAATGAACACTTTATAAGATCAAATAGCAGAAATGGCATATTATGACGTTTGAAATATTACACACATTCTTTGTTTAATATTGTGACAATGAAACGTTCATTTTAGAAATTCTGAATGTCTGGAAATTAATATATTAATATAAGGAAATTAATATTAATATCGAAGAGTTTTATGTTAGAGAAAATCATTCGTACTACTTTCTAGTGTTTAAAAGCTTTTGAATTTTTTTAAACACTGAGTATGTTTTCAGTACTATAAGATCCTTGCCGAATGTAGGAAAGGAAGAACCCTTTCGATGGGTGTCATTCTTTCCCACCTTTATGTAGGATAGCGGACAAACTTTGTCAACGTCATTCGTAACATTTTCTGTTTTGAAAATTAAATCGATAATCATAATATACAACATATTATTTTATATTTCATAGTGAAATATTGAAATATATCAGTGGAAGAAAAATGATATCGCCGCAGTGGCGATACCACTTTTATCGCCATAATGGCGATATCACTTTTGGAACTACTTTTATTTTCCATTTAAGAAGTTTATCTGCCCTTATGTGTGTTATTCAGACCCGTATTTCCATATTTAAGCCTATTTCATTTTTCTTCTTCTGTTACCCCTCTCCTATCTCTTTCTCCCTCCACATCAGGATGTATGTAGATCTTACAATGTGCTAATTGTAGGCCCTCTAGTGTACATTTATGTAATCAATGATGTGCCATCAAGAAATGTGAAAAAATGAACTCCAAACAGCAAAGAGCAGACTTCAAGCATTAATTTGTTTATAATTTGTTTTCTACACGAATCATGGAAACTAGCAGTGACTGAACTTACACGACCTGTTGCTATGTGCCACTCGTACATTATTGTATACCTGTAATACTCTTCGACAAACGGTACACATTTTTTAGACAAACAAATTGTGATTAAATATAGTATGAGAATTTGTTAAGTAGCAATTTTAACTCGCATCACAATCGTGTTTGAATACGATGGATAAATCAGGCGTTGATTAGTGTTGATTGCAAAACCGAAATTAAATGACAATCGAAAATTGGATACAGCATCTGTTACCGAGCTGGACTGCAAGCTTGCCAAGGCCACACCAAAATTTACGTTTGAAGAACGAAAATCCTTACAAGTAAATTTACAATCATTTAAATCTTTTTTTTAAAAGTTGTTACGCTCTGACGTCTGTCAGATACAGCCGCTGTTATGTTTCTAGTTACCCTACCCCAACAGTATCAATCCGCGCATTAATGTGTTAACAAAAATATAAAAATGTCTTAATTTTCGTACGAATACAGTAATTATATTGACAAAATACACAATTTAAGCGTGATATGTACAAACTAAATTTGTAAAAACATCAATAACCAAAATTTATTGTAAAATTTAGGAACTTTTTTATCAATGTTGTAATGCGGCTGTTAATTACATTGACACATAATGAGAAAAAAAACAGCATGAAAATCAACGGCTTTTGCCTTCAAAAAATATATAATCAAAAAAGAAAATCTACATGTTTTTAGTAGATATACGGAAATATTTCACTCGTGACAATACAATGTTTCCACTTCACTTGTGAAATATTTCCGTATATAAAAAAACGTAGACATCCTGTATATAATTATTCCTTACGGTCAGAAAAGTATTCTATTCTGAGAAAGTATCGTAGTCCAAGACTCAAGGCCACAAAGACTTCAAGTACGCCATTATATGAAGGACGTACAAAAGATGAAATGATCTATTTTCAGATGTCATTGGCGGTCATTATGGAAGACATTTGATAGCTTTTATTAATGGATCTATTTACTGTTTGACACTTGAAATAAAATATTTAAACCTCAGGACAATATTATAAAATGCCTTTAAAAAAAAGTCATATGTAGTAAGTTTTCTTTCGGTATTTATATTAGTAATGATCATTTTGATTTTCTCTCAGTATATCTCGATGAAAATGGCAGCCAAAATAGCTCAAATTGTTTGTATAGAGCCGGTCCTCCACACTAAACAAATGTATAATCACCGAGAGTCCGTGGATGAAATCGTCTTCTAGTGAATTTACTTGCGAAGAACATCTAATATACATCTACAGATATGGGGCACAGTTTGAGCGTAATTAGAATAAGATACCAATAAAATACTCAGAGTCCTGGCACCCCTCCCCCGATTGTGCATTTGAGACAAACACAGTGCATTACTTTATGGTGTGTGATTCTCCAGACGTTTCCTACAAGCGAGCAATACTTTGAAATTGTGACATGAAACTGGCATATGCAAGGGTTATGCGTTTCCATTGAAAATGGAAAAGGTTAGAGGTTCACAAGTTTGGTAAAAGCAGTAACACACCTCGCGCATTTACGCCAACGGCACTTTGAAATTGGCTATTTTTTGTCGGAACAGCGCCATACGGATACAGGTCAAAACGCCCCCACTGAAAACTCGCCCCCACTTTTCACCAAATCGCCGGCATTGCAAAATTGTCTCCAATCAAAATCGCCCCCATTCCAGTCAATAACGTCCCATGCGCTTCATTCTCCGCATTTATTATAACCTAAGAAAATCAGAAACATAAGCGGTCTTAGTAATATTTGAAGATTTCACCAGCCGAACAGGCTAATGTAGTAGTTAAAAATATATTTTTTTAAAATAAAAACTGAATATATAATATTAAACAAACACTTGTAGTTTCTTTCTTTACATATTTATTTTGTTAGTGTAACTAGATTCAATATTAATTACAAAAATTGAAGTTATATTTCTTTTAGCAATTGACAGGATAAAAGTTACACGAATCAAAACGATGGTGTACGCACTTGAATTATACACCTATTTTTTTGAATTGAATGAATGCATGTATGTAAGGCTGGAGGGGGGGGGGGGTATTTTTGAATAGGAATCCATTTATGCGTGATACCTGACCACACTCCGTGGGTGCACATGTGATCTCCAGCTAATTATCGTATTCGATGTATGATTCGCGCAAGAATCTTTGATCACTGTTTTGTTTTGTATTGTTTTTTAAATCCAGATAACAAAAGAACATACATCTGTTCGATTTTGTTGAAAAAACAAAGTTTTTACACAGACTGCAAATAATAGAAACATAAACTTTGATGTGGCTTAATTATACTCATTGCTTTGAATTAAACCTTTGTTTATGTTATGATTATTTTTGTGCACAAAAAGACAAAGCATAAACCAAGCTTGCAATCGAAAGACCACAATGAGCTACAAGCCTTCGAAGCCAATTGAGAATTTATTGGTGCAAACTTGTTTTCAAATAAAAAGAACTTGGGCAAGCCGAAAATGAAAATATATAACCTCGTTTCACTCTGTCATCTCATAAACACAATGTCTAGTGACTGTATAGAGTGTAAGCAGCAAACATTCTAATTCTAATTAACTAACAAAAAAAAGGCATGAACAAAATCAATCAAGGTTCAATTCAGCAACGAATTATAATAGTAAAAACAATCCATTCTAATTATCCTTAATGATACGTAAGTATTAATTATCGGCGGGTGCATTACCAATTATTAAAAAGATGATTAAAAGAGTATTATTCAAACATAGATCTATAAATGAACTTACTCGTGTAAGCAAGTGACATTGGCTGACAGGTATGCTTTTGAGTGCAGCGATAGTA
The DNA here is from genome assembly GCA_029931535.1 of Margaritifera margaritifera. NCBI lineage: Eukaryota > Metazoa > Mollusca > Bivalvia > Unionida > Margaritiferidae > Margaritifera > Margaritifera margaritifera. Next base: position 2,135,710 of record JAQPZY010001651.1, read on the forward strand.
GATACGCCAAGAGGACTGCATATCACGTTTATCGTAAGTATTGACACTTTTCATGATTATGAATCAAAGATTCCAAAAGCCAAGATGTGTGAAATTCGCAGTGGTGATAATTGAAGCCTGTGAAAAAGAGTTGAAAGAAAGTGGACCTCTCGGTTACAATCTTGACAGGTTATAATTATGACGACATACAAGAATTTAAGTTAATGATAATGATTGTGGGCAGTGTAATCACGAGGATTAATTTAAATTTATTTCGATAAAGTTTGTGCAATATTTTGTACAGAGAAATTGTGAAAACCAGGCTAACTTCAATAAATGAACCTTGTTGAATTAAAAGTGGGGGTAGTGTTTTTTAAATCTGAATTGTGTTATGTGCAGTTTTCAATTTAAAATAAAGCATTTTACAAAACCTAGTTTTTTTGTAGTTTTTTTTTTTTTTTTTTTAAGTAGAATTTGTTTACATGTGCTGCAAACTTTTAAAATGGCTTAAGTTTGGAATTTAAAGAATTGTCGAGTTATCATCAATAAACAATGCCAAGACTAGACTTTTTCCATAACGAAATTATGTAAATGACAGCAGTGCATTCATATTTTTACTAAATGTTTCAGTGTTATGCCCATGACTTGGTCATAGACCAGAAGATCTTGTGGAATGTCCAATATGGCATCCAGTCATCTCTAAATGTCACAGCCACTCATCCTGAACAGAAATTTGTATCGATATGGGGTTTGCACCTGAAAACCAATTATGATGTCTAGCTGGTCCTAAATAAAAATGGTACACCTTGGAGATGGCCACCACGGTGGATATCTTGAAAATCTTGTTCTCAAAATTACATCTGAACGGAACGTCGTATCAAAACGGGGTTTTCACCAGAAGACTATGGCATCTAGTTGGTCCTGAATGAAAAAGGAGACGATCTCACATCCAGTTAGACAACTGCAGTGGTGTACTGGCCATTGGGCATACCGGAACAAATCCCGGTGAGCCGCCGCAAAAAAAAATCTGTTTTTTACGGGTGTTTTATTGGTGTGAGTAAAACCCCGGGCCTGTCCTGGCAGACCGCCGCATCGGTGGACCGTAAAAAAAATCCGTTTTTTCTAGTGTTTTACTGGTGTGAGCAAAACCCCGGGCCTGTCCCGGCAGATAAGTCTAGGGCCGAGTTGCTTACCCAGTACACTCCTGGACAACTGCAATGGCCATCTTGAAAATATTATCACAACTGCATCAATATGGATAGTCATATCGACATTGGGTTTTCACCAAAAAACTTGTAATGATAGTCTAGTTGGTGATATATGAAAAAATCTTGAAGCCAAAATGATCGTCGCAGCAGCTAATTTGAAAATCTTGTTTTAGCTTAAGAATATCTTGTATGGTTTCAATACTTGGCGGTTAAAAAGAAGAAATGGTCTTAATTCCTGGAAAATTATTTTTGGAAAGTAGAGGAATTCGCAGGGGTGGAGGTAGACCTTGGTTTAATTTTTACTTTAATGCGTTTCTATACAACTTCATACTTCTCAAACATTTGAGGAAAAACAACAAAATGTATTCAGCTTTAATGTTAATTTGGTCAACTTTTTAAACTAGTTCTTAGAAAACAAAACTGAAGACAGAAAAAACTGCTTTTAAGATCAGAAGTTGAGATAGTGAATGCAGGTCTTGGTGTGTACATTACTAAGTCAGGGATGTTTTCTGTTGCTGTCAGTAGAATGTGTACGTTAAGTGGTGCTCTCTCTCTCCTTTACAACAAGTATGAATGGACAGAGAGGGGGGAGTATACCAAGTATTGTAACTCAAATTTCTCTCTCTCTCTCTCTCTCTCTCTCTCTCTCTCTCTCTCTCTCTCTCATTCTCTATGAATCGCATCTGAACCGCCACCATGTCATCACCGAAAATGAAATGGTCCCGTGTAAGTCTAGACTGTTATACTGTTCTAAATCTTGGAGGTACAATTATTCTTTCAATACAAGAAATGCCATAACACAAAGACTCTTTGATAAACAAACTTGCTCACAAGTTTAAGCTGCAATCTTTGGAACTTAATTTTCTTTACTAGAGGGGAAGAGTGTCAGGGCACCTGCATATTGACCAACTCACATGAAAAGCGCATGGTTATACTCCTGCAGAAAATCGGTTCTCGGATTTGGTGAAATTTTAGTGTATTGTTATTTATATGTCCACATTTCCAAAACCCTAATCAATTTCCTTCTAGCCAAGATGATCCCATTTCATATATATTGTGATGCGCATCAGCCATCTTTCCCAATATAAGCGAGACTTCAAAAGTGGATGAGCCGTCATATTATTTACATTGATTTCTGCTGTTGATGTCCGACTTTTCCGGCAAACTATACCCGTTTTATATATACTATATATATATATATTCCTATGTTCTAGGAATAGTCTCGGTCCTTCTTAATGGCTAGTAATAGGTGAACAATTTTTATTAGATCTATATTATCAGACTGAATTCATTTGGACGGAATTCTGGTGGAAACTAGAAGGAATCTGTGTAGCACCACAGTATCACCAATACCACCACCAGGTTATATCAATATACATATATCATTACCCAGGACTACAAATATGGGGTGCTTAGATGGATTAACGGAGGGAACTACTACAACAAGAGCAACAATGGCGGACTTGCCAACCCCGTATTTCTAATACCCGTATTACGTGTTTCCGCAATATTGAAAATGCATTGTTAGATACTGTAATATATTTGATAGAAATAAAAAACTAAGAAGGATTGGCACACCCATTAAATGGTGAAAAGGGTATCCAAATCTGTACTCATCACATCTATGTGCAGAAAGTTTTCATAGTACTCAAATATTTTTGTTACGGCATGAATCTGAAAAAGGTCCTGTATAGATTCTCTGCCAAAGACCTTACTTTTGTATTTAAAAACCAACAACATTTTGAAAATAGAATCATGTCCTTTTGTTAGGACGATATAATATAAAGAAATTACTTTGTAAAGCAGAGGAAAATACTTAGGTGTATTAATTCAATCATTAATGGTCTTTACTTTCATTTGTGAATCATCAATGCTTGAATAAAGTGTGTGTGGTGTGGAGGAGAGCTATTAAGAAAAGAGCAGCAGATTACTCTATTTAATATTTAAGCCTTTCATGCTCGATCCGGATGATGTCACAGTGCTAACTCGATGGCTGACAAAAAATGTGGAATATGTGAAGTGCATTGGATAATTTTTTTTTTTTTTTTTTTTTTTTTTTATAGTTTTGCATATTTACTATCATAGTGTCATGTTAGAAAGTTTAAGCAGCATTTTGCATGCATTACAGAATTGACAGACCTAACTGGCTTTGATAAAAATATGAAAAGTAAATATCTCCTTGTTCAACTATATTTTTTTTTTGTACATTCGGGCTACACGAACACATCCCCGTTTCCGTTAGGTAAAAACATTTGGTTTGCTTGAGTCTTACCACTCGTCTTGCCTTAAAACTCGAAAATACTGTTATCATATAATTTTTAAAAATTTGTCTTGAAAATGTTGGAAATAAATTCCAACATGTTACTCAGAAAACAATTTTAACATTGAAACAACAATGCAGCAGTGTTGTTTCATGGTTGTGGCAAAGTTGTTTGGTGAATTTGCTGGAATGTTCCTACAACCTTCTAAAAACGTTCAAAAACTATCGAAAACCGTGAAGAATGAAAGTTTCTTTGTGTTTGTGAAACACATGCGCCACTACTGACAAGAAGTAAAATCTAAAATTAAACATTTCAAAAATAACTTGGTAAAACTATGTCTACCCTCATCCCACAAAAATCAAAGTCTAAACGTTCTAAAACAATTTAAATTTAAAACTCTTGTTATTATGGTCTCCAAAATCATTGTCTTCTGCAAATGCATTAAAGCATGCCTGCTTAGCTTACATGGTCTACCTCGAGTGGTTTTTGCTTGACAATAATGACAAAAATTGTCATTAGAAATGTTAAAAAATTTAAAACTTTAAACAATATGAAGAATGTAGTGTAATAATTATGGAAATGTAAAAAATTCACTGTTATGCACCTTTCGTAACAGGTGTGCGATTTGGTTGGTTATCGTTATCTAGAGGATGATCGACCTCGGTGTTATTGCCCAATTCGAGTAAATTGTGAAATAAAATATGGAATTTTATAGATGGGATAAATAGAGATCTGAACAGATATATAGAACAGAACAACACGGGCCACCGTACATGAAATATAACAATTTAATCAATTACATAAAACAAATTGAAATAATACCCAACATTAGAAAGATACACTTCTTATTGAAATCATTTACCAAATTTCAACACAAATATAATTATGTAATTAGTCGATCTGTTTAAAACGATAGACTTAGTTCATCATGGAATCGATGTGAACAATCGAATCAATTGCCCAGCATGCCTGCATAACCTTATTATTGCTGGTCACTCCCAATTCAACGTTGCTGTCAGGTCAAGGTTGATATTCTCCCCTTTTTGCTTTTCTCTCTCTCATATCCAGCCTCTTTCGATCCTCAAACTTTGTGTGGGATGCCTCTTCTCTCTACCCTCTACGTTGATACTTATACGTGCATCAATGGTTGGCTTTGTAGGTAGGTAGGTAGAGCTATTTCCCCTTGTGCTTTCGAGACTAGCTCTCTTCTACCGCCAGAATTGTGTCATTCAACTTCCAGACACCTGTCCCTTGAACAGTTGTTTATAGGAGAGAATTTCGTTTCATTCTGCTCGGAGTCAAGATTTTTCCAGCCTCTCGCCGGAATTGGACTGATTAAATTTTGCGATGTGGAATATTTAAAACATGAAATTTCGTCTGGGAAACACACCCCTTATTTAGCGTAGCCAATCAGGATTAAACATCTACCGCCTTTTATAAATACACGCCCATCGTGGTTAGCGTAACCCTCTAATTTCGCGAGCTATTTAAATAACTGATTCTGGAAAATTTCAAAAGATAAAACAACTTCAACTGGCTTTACAAATAGTCTGCATACTCTCAACTTTGACATTTTCGATACCTAGACCCAAATTAACCTTATGTCCGACCGTTATACAATGAAGGCTTAATTAAGAATCAATCTCGTCCCAAACAGGGACATTAAACCATTGTAGTCTGGCAATTTAATACAGTACCTTCCCTCATAAATCTAATTAATTGTTATCTGCCAAACTAATGTGCTCTACCAAATACATCGACAGAAATTTGCACCCTTACATTCACTGATACGTGCATAAAAATATATATACTAAATTATATTTGTCGACTTTTGTTGGTTTTGTTCAAAAAACACTTCATGAAACTCTAGGGGTGGATGGCCATAAGATAAACAGGATGGCGTTTTTGTTTTCTTAATGCAAGCAGTGGGAGTACAAAAATTAAATTTACTGAATCTTCAAATCATCTAAATATTAAGGAGGACATTCCTTCTGAACTTGTTTGCCAAGTTTAATCAATTTTGATGTAGGTATTTTTAAGATGGCTTGCATGCAAACATCGTGTACTATTGATGGCATGAAAACCAGTTGAAGTACCCTACATAAGTTGAGGAAATTACATATAAAACATAATTTTCTCAATACAAGTTTTGTTCATGTAGTTCTCTTAACAAACTTTACAGGCTGAATGTATATACATTTGTGTTCTAGACAAGATAAGGGAGTATGGGAAGAAAAAAAATAAAGAATTAAAAAAATCAGCATATTTTCTACTATGACTTTTTTTTATCAATTGGGACCTGCATCATGGACAGCAAAGTCAATATGAGGAGTCTTCCAGTTTTGCTCAGGTTCCTACAAATTGAAAACTAATAATAATGCTTGAACACCGCTTATACGGGAATATCTAAAAGTATAGTTAACAAGTAGAATGAACCTTTCTTCACTATACCTTTGCTTCTTTTAATACCTTTAAGCCGGGCTGGATGGTAACTTTGAGACTAGCTTGTCCATTTGGGCAAGTGGACGGTGACGAGTTATTTGCCCCAAAGTAGATTCTACTTGTCAGAATAATTTACTTTAATAAATCCACCTGTTAAGGAAAACCTGCATCAACAGGATTGAGCTTAGGAAACTGAGGGTCCAAGGCTAGTTATTAAGGGTCCAAAGGATGCACAGTCTTAGAGCACTGAGGATCCAAGACAAGCGTTTTAAGTTCCGCGATATGCTGGAAGTGTTTAAAGAGAGCATTGTCCAACCGATTTGATATCAATGGTCGTTCAAATTTATTATCAGATCTTTAAATTTCAACCGATTCCCAACACTACTAAAGACAGCTACAGCACGCAAAAATAGAAGTGGCCATCTTTCACTTGTGCTGGTATAGTTGCCACCTCATTATACCTCACTTCACAGTGCAATATCCAGGTGAATTGTGACAGATTTACGACCAGCTGGGTTCTCACCTGCTGTAGGCCATTGAAGATAGTCAAATACACACGGTAATCCACCAACTGGCCAGGTAAACCCCAGTTTGTGCCTGTCATGTCAGGTATAAGTATCACCCGCTGAGTAAAACACGAGATCTGCCCGAATCACACCAATATAAGAGGGGTATTTGAAAAAGTTCTGAATATTTTGTTATAACCTTGTTTCTTTGAATCTGCCAATAAATATAATGCTGATCGATATACAAAATAACGTGACAGTGACGTCAAAATGTCGGAGACGGAGAGCAATTCTGTTACCGTGCAAAGAGCATACTGTAAAATCCGGGCACTCTTGTGCTACTCTCTGACTGATATCAAGGCCGAGTTTATGGATGCAATTCTTTCCGATATCGTATAATTTTGAGGTGGTTTCATCCTTTTAAAGATGGTTGCGAATCCATGGAAAATGACCCACGTTCAGGAAGACCGTTGTCTGCGATTGGTGAGCAGGAAGTAGCTGATATGAAGGAAGCAATTGATGAAGATGCTCGATACACAGTAGAACATATTTCACGGGAATTAATTTGTCAGCTGTTTTTAATATATTGAAGACTCATTTGAAGCTCAAAAAGGTTTGTGTACAAGATGGTTCCCGCATTTATTGACCGCTAATAAAAAAAAAAAAAGACTCGCGTTGAAATTGCTTTTTCCATTGTATGAACAACATACCAAAAAGTGAATGCAAAATGGCATTTAATAATTGGATGATCAGACTGAGAACGTGTGTAGAGGTGCATGGGGAGTACTTTGAGGGGATGCACTGTTCACTAATAAATTACTTTGTTGTACAGCGCAATAATATTCAGAGCTTTTTAAATACCCATTGCATGTCGCTGAACTATATTCTACTTCACTCTTTGCCAGCATGGTCAATTCACTTTTTTGCGTTCTCCAACGTGCAACATAATTATATCCGCAGGTGTTTGCTGCCCACTGTCGCATATAATCTTGTGTACAAGTTGCACATCTACAGGGGCTATGCAATTTTGACAGCACTTGCTGATAGGTTATTTAAAGTAAAGATGTGTGTGTATATATATATATATATATAATATATATATATAGTTACGACTCTGTGGCCTAAAATATGTTGCAGAAAGAAAGTGAAACCAACAATACAAGTAAAATCAACAAGCGATTTATTTATAGACAATTACAGTGAAAATTCAAAAGACACATACAATAACTTGAATTAAAGTCCAAATAATCCAATAATCATAAGTGCTCTAATTTCTAATCACAAGTCCTAAATATAGAATGCTACAAAAGAATTCAAGTAGCCTTGAATGTTCTGATGAGCCAATAGTCTTGAATGTCCTGATGTGTCAGTAGTCTTGAATGTCCTGATATACCTGAATAATCTAATCCAGAATACCATTGAATGAATTCACAAAAATTCCAAAATCAAGTATTAATCCAAAATGAGTATGAGCACTTTTAGTAATTCCAATGAATATTTCAAATAGATAATTCCTCTCTGAATTTGCTCTGATTTTCACAACTGTAACATCTGATTACTAAAATAAATTCCTTAATAGACTGATCTTTATAACATTAAGTTTAGGATAGGGATGGAATCTTGTTTACCAAATGCTGTATAAATATAAAGCCAAGACACCTGACAGAATTTTCTAGAATACGAGTAATCTAATGGAAAATTACTGTGCGTACTCTTCTAACATCAAGATATGGAAAGTTCCAATCTAAGTACTAAATGCTTTGTAAACAAAACTAACCTTGAATTCGAATGCAGTAAATCTGTTATTTACTAAATGACCACAAAAGTACAACTTACCTCATGGACACGTATTATAAATTCAATATACATAACTATATATATATATAGTGCGGAAATGTACTTCATCCTGTTTGCGGTAATTTACCACTAACAAGCAATGCCAGAATCTGGCATGACATCACAACACTAGCAGGAGAAGGTCGTTTCCATAGCTTATAGACGGTGTTCGGCCTGTACCATATTTGAACTCTAGGGTCTGAACACGTGGTGAATGAATCCCAAATTGCCTCCCTGCGTTCGGATATTATGACCGAGTCGGGCAATGACTGTTCGCAACCACTTCGACGTTAGCTATATTCTACCTTATAAAAGATTTATAATGACTTGTCTGTATCTCTGCCTTATGTATACATTTCTCATTATGACCCTGTTTTACAAGCTTGGAACCAGTCCGTCTGTCAACAATTTGGTTTCCACAAGGTAAATCTGATTTTAGTTGTCCGGGCCAGTTGGCCTAAGGTATTGTTGTCGCCTGAATGGGCAAGATTCATGTATATTAATAAGGTGATCTTGTATCTCATTCGCTGAGACCTTCCCAGGACTCGTACCTTGTGCCATTGTCCTCGTTTATTTGTGAAGAAGATGGAAAATTTGTGCGCCATTAACCAGTTGCTTCAGAAGAAAACTCCATAGCTATGTTTAGTTGCCATCTTCATCGACCTTGACCTTTACTTGACATCTAGGGGTAAATTACTATCATTTTGTCTTTAGTTGAAGTTGTATACAGTCCGATTACACTCCACGATGGAGCTGGGATAGTTGTTTATTCCTTGCGAGGAATTTTGTTTGATTACGCAAAAGCCTATTGTTACGGAATTATATATCATTTTTATTTTAATAATGGTATAGTTTATTAGTTTATGATCTCTGTTCTTAGTCTAACAGCTGTCGTCTTGCCATGAGTACACATACGGTAAATTGGATCAATATTTCACTGAAGCTTTAGTCATGTCACGTGATTCCGCGCGTGAGGGTATGAACTTCTGACCTAGATTCTATGATTCATTTTAGAGTCAATATGTTATTGACTGTTAATAACGTCAGGGCACAAGTACGTTGGAGATGTCACGCATAACCTAGTTTCTGATTGGTTTGGAGAGGGTTGTAATTTAGAAGGAAATTATTTCGAAATACCCAGTTGTTTATTAAGACGTAGTATGGGTTTTATTTCGATTCTGCGTAGTAAGAGACTATATAATAGGATTTGTAGCAGCACTCTAGCATTCTTCATATCTACACTGGATTGAGAGGTCATGAACGAATTTAGTTCTTTTTGTGTGTGGATATTCTACTTTAGTGATATATATCAGTATACAGTACATTCTGGATTAGTCCTGTTTCGTAAACCTTAATAATTATACAGCTCCGTGGAATTATCGGAAACATTTCAAGAACTGGTGATATTCCATATTCATAAGGACTATTTGGAATTTATAAAACCTGGATATAACTGATTCTTATTAACACTTCAGTACAGCAAAGGTTTCATTCGGATTATTTGGATTAACTTCCGGATCAGTGAACTTTAGTACAAGTTAGAACTATTAAGGATATTCTATACTGTAAGTTATTTTTTAATTCTTTCACTTTGATTGTTTGTTGAAATATTTTAATATTTTAGGAAATTAAATATTTGCATTTTAAATCTTGAAAGCTTGTTTGAGTAATTTCTTTTGTTACATTACCCCTAGTCGTAACACTATATATAGCCTGTTGTAGTCGTAACACTATATACAGCCTGTTGTAGTCCAATTTCTCAAAGAGATCATCCACTTGTATACTTAACTCTCTCTCTCTCATTGTTCAGTGTGAACTTATCAACCATGGAAATTAACACAATGTTAATAATTTTGTAACAATTAAGAAGACCATAGCAGTATATTCGATATTTAAAAACGTTCTCGATAAATTACATATTACAACAACAAAATAGCATGCAAGACGAGTAATTTAAAAGAAAACTGCCGCTGTCAAAGAACAAAGCAATAAATTAACATGACTTTGCTGCATATCGCGAATCATATAGTAATATTGACCGTACAAAGATAGATGCTATAAGTTGAAGAAAATGGTCCTTATTTTGTGTTGTATATTACAGCATTTTGCATTTTTCAATGTATATTTATATATTGTCCCCTAAAATATATTTACTTGATAAAGTACTGTCGTCAATTGTCTAATTTTGATGCCACGCATTTGATCAACTTTTTGATGCAAAAATCGATCCAATAGATCGCTTAAGGTGTAACCGCAGTGTTACGAAACAAAAAAAAAGTACATTCAAACACCTGCGGATGGGGAAGATGCTAAACTGCCCTAAAAATGAACACTTTATAAGATCAAATAGCAGAAATGGCATATTATGACGTTTGAAATATTACACACATTCTTTGTTTAATATTGTGACAATGAAACGTTCATTTTAGAAATTCTGAATGTCTGGAAATTAATATATTAATATAAGGAAATTAATATTAATATCGAAGAGTTTTATGTTAGAGAAAATCATTCGTACTACTTTCTAGTGTTTAAAAGCTTTTGAATTTTTTTAAACACTGAGTATGTTTTCAGTACTATAAGATCCTTGCCGAATGTAGGAAAGGAAGAACCCTTTCGATGGGTGTCATTCTTTCCACCTTTATGTAGGATAGCGGACAAACTTTGTCAACGTCATTCGTAACATTTTCTGTTTTGAAAAATTAAATCGATAATCATAATATACAACATATTATTTTATATTTCATAGTGAAATATTGAAATATATCAGTGGAAGAAAAATGATATCGCCGCAGTGGCGATACCACTTTTATCGCCATAATGGCGATATCACTTTTGGAACTACTTTTATTTTCCATTTAAGAAGTTTATCTGCCCTTATGTGTGTTATTCAGACCCGTATTTCCATATTTAAGCCTATTTCATTTTTCTTCTTCTGTTACCCCTCTCCTATCTCTTTCTCCCTCCACATCAGGATGTATGTAGATCTTACAATGTGCTAATTGTAGGCCCTCTAGTGTACATTTATGTAATCAATGATGTGCCATCAAGAAATGTGAAAAAATGAACTCCAAACAGCAAAGAGCAGACTTCAAGCATTAATTTGTTTATAATTTGTTTTCTACACGAATCATGGAAACTAGCAGTGACTGAACTTACACGACCTGTTGCTATGTGCCACTCGTACATTATTGTATACCTGTAATACTCTTCGACAAACGGTACACATTTTTTAGACAAACAAATTGTGATTAAATATAGTATGAGAATTTGTTAAGTAGCAATTTTAACTCGCATCACAATCGTGTTTGAATACGATGGATAAATCAGGCGTTGATTAGTGTTGATTGCAAACCGAAATTAAATGACAATCGAAAATTGGATACAGCATCTGTTACCGAGCTGGACTGCAAGCTTGCCAAGGCCACACCAAAATTTACGTTTGAAGAACGAAAATCCTTACAAGTAAATTTACAATCATTTAAATCTTTTTTTTAAAAGTTGTTACGCTCTGACGTCTGTCAGATACAGCCGCTGTTATGTTTCTAGTTACCCTACCCCAACAGTATCAATCCGCGCATTAAATGTGTTAACAAAAATATAAAAATGTCTTAATTTTCGTACGAATACAGTAATTATATTGACAAAATACACAATTTAAGCGTGATATGTACAAACTAAATTTGTAAAACATCAATAACCAAAATTTATTGTAAAATTTAGGAACTTTTTTATCAATGTTGTAATGCGGCTGTTAATTACATTGACACATAATGAGAAAAAAAACAGCATGAAAATCAACGGCTTTTGCCTTCAAAAAATATATAATCAAAAAAGAAAATCTACATGTTTTTAGTAGATATACGGAAATATTTCACTCGTGACAATACAATGTTTCCACTTCACTTGTGAAATATTTCCGTATATAAAAAAACGTAGACATCCTGTATATAATTATTCCTTACGGTCAGAAAAGTATTCTATTCTGAGAAAGTATCGTAGTCCAAGACTCAAGGCCACAAAGACTTCAAGTACGCCATTATATGAAGGACGTACAAAAGATGAAATGATCTATTTTCAGATGTCATTGGCGGTCATTATGGAAGACATTTGATAGCTTTTATTAATGGATCTATTTACTGTTTGACACTTGAAATAAAATATTTAAACCTCAGGACAATATTATAAAATGCCTTTAAAAAAAAGTCATATGTAGTAAGTTTTCTTTCGGTATTTATATTAGTAATGATCATTTTGATTTTCTCTCAGTATATCTCGATGAAAATGGCAGCCAAAATAGCTCAAATTGTTTGTATAGAGCCGGTCCTCCACACTAAACAAATGTATAATCACCGAGAGTCCGTGGATGAAATCGTCTTCTAGTGAATTTACTTGCGAAGAACATCTAATATACATCTACAGATATGGGGCACAGTTTGAGCGTAATTAGAATAAGATACCAATAAAATACTCAGAGTCTGGCACCCCTCCCCCGATTGTGCATTTGAGACAAACACAGTGCATTACTTTATGGTGTGTGATTCTCCAGACGTTTCCTACAAGCGAGCAATACTTTGAAATTGTGACATGAAACTGGCATATGCAAGGGTTATGCGTTTCCATTGAAAATGGAAAAGGTTAGAGGTTCACAAGTTTGGTAAAAGCAGTAACACACCTCGCGCATTTACGCCAACGGCACTTTGAAATTGGCTATTTTTTGTCGGAACAGCGCCATACGGATACAGGTCAAAACGCCCCACTGAAAACTCGCCCCCACTTTTCACCAAATCGCCGGCATTGCAAAATTGTCTCCAATCAAAATCGCCCCCATTCCAGTCAATAACGTCCCATGCGCTTCATTCTCCGCATTTATTATAACCTAAGAAAATCAGAAACATAAGCGGTCTTAGTAATATTTGAAGATTTCACCAGCCGAACAGGCTAATGTAGTAGTTAAAAATATATTTTTTTAAAATAAAAACTGAATATATAATATTAAACAAACACTTGTAGTTTCTTTCTTTACATATTTATTTTGTTAGTGTAACTAGATTCAATATTAATTACAAAAATTGAAGTTATATTCTTTTAGCAATTGACAGGATAAAAGTTACACGAATCAAAACGATGGTGTACGCACTTGAATTATACACCTATTTTTTTTGAATTGAATGAATGCATGTATGTAAGGCTGGAGGGGGGGGGGGGTATTTTTGAATAGGAATCCATTTATGCGTGATACCTGACCACACTCCGTGGGTGCACATGTGATCTCCAGCTAATTATCGTATTCGATGTATGATTCGCGCAAGAATCTTTGATCCACTGTTTTGTTTTGTATTGTTTTTAAATCCAGATAACAAAAGAACATACATCTGTTCATTTTGTTGAAAAACAAAGTTTTTACACAGACTGCAAATAATAGAAACATAAACTTTGATGTGGCTTAATTATACTCATTGCTTTGAATTAAACCTTTGTTTATGTTATGATTATTTTTGTGCACAAAAAGACAAAGCATAAACCAAGCTTGCAATCGAAAGACCACAATGAGCTACAAGCCTTCGAAGCCAATTGAGAATTTATTGGTGCAAACTTGTTTTCAAATAAAAAGAACTTGGGCAAGCCGAAAATGAAAATATATAACCTCGTTTCACTCTGTCATCTCATAAACACAATGTCTAGTGACTGTATAGAGTGTAAGCAGCAAACATTCTAATTCTAATTAACTAACAAAAAAAAGGCATGAACAAAATCAATCAAGGTTCAATTCAGCAACGAATTATAATAGTAAAAACAATCCATTCTAATTATCCTTAATGATACGTAAGTATTAATTATCGGCGGGTGCATTACCAATTATTAAAAAGATGATTAAAAGAGTATTATTCAAACATAGATCTATAAATGAACTTAATTGAACTAATAAAAAAGCAAAAACAAAATCAATACCATGTAAAAATAAAATTAAATTTAGTCGGGGCGTTTGTGACATGATGCGAGTTTGAAATGGGGGCGATCTTGTGAAAAGTGGAGGCGTTTTGACATGGTGCAATTTTAAAATGGGGGCGATCTTGTAAAAAGTGGTGGCGTTTTTGACGTGGGCGATTTGACTTGTATTCGCGCCATACGTAATCAACTTGAGTTAAGTGAACTAGTCCAAACATGGCTGCGCATACCTGTATTGTTTCTTCCTATAAGAAATACAACTGAATGGCTGAACATAATGGTCAGCATCCAGTGGTCTATTTCCTTTCAATATGATTCAAAAATATATTTCTGAAATTATGTTATATTAACATATTTCAATAGATTATCAATAGCATAGTAATTCTGCAAAAATGACGAATAACCATTATGATTTTACATTACAGAATTAATATTTCCATTATTAAAACCTTGCCTATATGATTAATCATACGACTATCTGGACCATTTTATCTTTGTTGAATAACGGATATAAGCTGTAAATAAAGCTTACGGTACATGTATTTGTTAATTTAAAAAACTAATACTTATTGCCTGAAAGATTTTCAGCTCCACTCCGTTTTTTAAAATAAAATCTTAAGAAATACGGAATTGAAGGTGAACACTATAAATACTTTAAAAATGTACAAAAACTTAGCAAATAATGAAATGGTACGCGCAAAACTTAACTTTGTCTCGATAATAGACGCTCCAAATTATTATAACTTTTTCTTTTCATACACGATAGAGAGTATCTTTTTTTTATTAACAGTAGCGTTCGTCTCTTCCGTGTCGAGGCAAAATAATACGCTTCCAGAGCATCGACAGTGTACTCATCTGCTACAGTCTGTTAAGAAAAATCGCTACAATAAATAAGCCGCACTGACGGACGTTTCCTACTGCAGGAATGACCCGTGTTTTGTTCCTGTTCATTTTAGTCAGTCGCATAAAAAAGCAGGTACTATCTTTGGTATAGTAGTCTCTTCGCAGTACCATCATATATAAGTAAGTATAGATTAGTAGTATCATCCTATATAAGTACGTATAGATTAGTAGTATCATCCTATATAAGTACGTATAGATTAGTAGTATCATCCTATACGTATAGATTAGTAGTATCATCCAATATATGTATAGATTAGTAGTATCATCCTATATATGTACGTGTAAATTATTAGTATAATCCTATATAAGTAAGTATAGATTAGTAGTATCATCCTATATAAGTACGTATAGATTAGTAGTATCATCCTATATAAGTATAGATTAGTAGTATCATCCTATATAAGTACGTATAGATTAGTAGTATCATCCTATATAAGTACGTATTGATTAGTAGTATCATCCTATATAAGTAAGTATAGATTAGTAGTATCATCCTATATAAGTATAGATTAGTAGTATCAATATATATAAGTATAGATTAGTAGATCATCCTATATAAGTATAGATTAGTAGTATCATCCTATACGTATAGATTAGTAGTATCATCCTATATGTATAGATTAGTAGTATCATCCTATATAAGTATAGATTAGTAGTCTCATCCTATATAAGTAGGTATAGATTAGTAGTATCATCCTATATAAGTAAGTAGAGATTAGTAGTATCATCCTATATAAGTATAGATTAGTAGTATCATCCTGTATAAGTACGTATAGATTAGTAGTATCATCCTATATAAGTAAGTATAGATTATTAGTATCATCCTATATAAGTAGGTATAGATTAGTAGTATCATCCTATATAAGTAAGTAGAGATTAGTAGTATCATCCTATATAAGTATAGATTAGTAGTATCATCCTATATAAGTAAGTATAGATTAGTAGTATCATCCTATATAAGTAAGTATAGATTAGTAGTACCATCCTATATAAGTACATATTGATTAGTAGTATCATCCTATATAAGTAAGTATAGATTAGTAGTATCATCCTATATAAGTATAGATTAGTAGTATCAATATATATAAGTATAGATTAGTAGTATCATCCTATATAAGTATAGATTAGTAGTATCATCCTATACGTATAGATTAGTAGTATCATCCTATACGTATAGATTAGTAGTATCATCCTATATAAGTATGTATAGATTAGTAGTATCATCCTATATAAGTAAGTAGAGATTAGTAGTATCATCCTATATAAGTATAGATTAGTAGTATCATCCTGTATAAGTACGTATAGATTAGTAGTATCATCCTATATAAGTAAGTATAGATTATTAGTATCATCCTATATATGTATAGATTAGTAGTATCATCCTATATATGTACGTGTAAATTATTAGTATCATCCTATAAAAGTAGGTATAGATTAGTAGTATCATCCTATATAAGTAAGTAGAGATTAGTAGTATCATCCTATATAAGTATAGATTAGTAGTATCATCCTATATAAGTAAGTATAGATTAGTAGTATCATCCTATATAAGTAAGTATAGATTAGTAGTACCATCCTATATAAGTAAGTATAGATTAGTAGTACCGTCCTATAAAAGTAAGTATAGATTAGTAGTATCATCCTATATAAGTATAGATTAGTAGTACCATCCTATATAAGTATGTGTAGATGAGTAGTACAATCCTATATAAGTATAGATTAGTAGTACCATCCTATATAAGTATAGATTAGTAGTATCATCCTATATAAGTATAGATTAGTAGTACCATCCTATATAAGTATAGATTAGTAGTACCATCCTATACATATAGATTAGTAGTATCATCCTATATAAGTATAGATTAGTAGTATCATCCCATATAAGTAAGTATAGATTAGTAGTATCATCCTATATAAGTATAGATTAGTAGTACCATCCTATATAAGTAAGTATAGATTAGTATCATCCTATACGTATAGATGAGTAGTACCATCCTATACGTATATATTAGTAGTATCATCCTATATAAGTAAATATAGATTAGTAGTACCATCCTATATAAGTAAGTATAGATTAGTAGTATCATTCTATACATATAGATTAGTACTATCATCCTATATAAGTACGTGTAGATTAGTAGTACCATCCTATATAATAAGTACGTATAGATTCTTGAGTCGTTTTAAATACGGGTGTATTTAACTTGTTGTAAATGGCTGACTTTGGGAAACTACTCACTCTCTTTTAAACATGCCGTACTCAGCATGTGCTAGGCGAGATTTTCAGATTTTTCAATTCACGTTAGACAAAGTCATCCGCTGCTACGATCGATCTTGAACAATAGTACTACAGTCCTACCCACTTATATCGACAAGCTGCCTATGTCGACAAAAAAGCAAAGTCCCAGTCCCTTGGTCTACTATTACTACCAAATTTGTCATGCTTATGTCGACGTCGAGATAAAAAATAAATGTACATCTCAACAGAAGCCCTTGGTCCCAGCTTGAACAAATCCTTTGTTTTCTAATCATTTATGTCGACAAGCTGCCAGTTCCGACCCATACTTTGTTCAACAATTAGTTCATTGCCACCAAGCTTTAATTTTGCCGCCGAATCATTTATGTCGACAAGCGGCCAGTTCTGACCTGTACTTTGTTCAACAATTAGTTGATCTTGCCGCCAGGCTTTAATGTCTCGGTGGATTAAAAAACAGGCTTTTGTTTGGTCCTATAAAGTTGGCCTCTCGCGGCGACTTGAATAACACATGTACCCTTCATCAAAGCAAGCCGGTTACAATGTTCAATAAAAACAATCCACCCTTCATTAAAACAAATCATCACCAAACTTGAATAAAAGCAATGAAATCTGATCAATTGTTGCATTTTCCAAAGTGATCGGTGATTAAAACAAGTTTATTGTGCTGTGAAAGTTTCCTTTTTAACTTTATTTATGTTTACGATGGCTACCAATGGCAGCGTAAAATGCAGATTAAATTTACAGTCTGTGGAAACTAAATATCTGGCTGTTAAGGAAGTTGAAGGTGGGGCATCTCGCAAAGATGTCTGTGAAAACTTTTCACTTAAACATAACACCCTGTCAGGATGGATGATAAACCAACAAGTTGTTCTCCGCCTTATTTTTTTTTTACTGGTGGCGGACCAGTAAAAAAAAAAAAAAAAAGGAGGAGAACAACTTGTTGGTCTAGATGGATGAAAGCTGCTGAGTCTATAAAGAAAGGCTACGTTGAAGGTAAATTAATCATATCAGCTGCATATCTCTTGTTCAATTTTATGTACTTTTCACGATGACTTCCGTAAATAAATACATGTTTTAATTTCCCTGTGAATAGCCCCATCCCTTTGGTAGCCTCAGTAAGATGGGAACATGTATTGTTTCGGGCTGACCAAAATCTAGGCCAATTTAAGTACATGTACATGTACTTTGTAGCATGTAAATAACAACTATGCAACCATGTGCTACTGGTGACAATGATTATCGTAGTGAATTGTGTAGACGTGTTAGATCAAATGAGGACAACCATTTTTTATACATGTGTTTCCTATCAGGATGTGACTGATGCATACATTTTCTAACATGACACCCGTACATTAATTCATGGATTTTTAATATACATGCACTTAACGCATTGTGGATTTTATTACACAAAGGTAACCAAAATGTAATTTGTCAATATGGAAGTGTATTTCACACTGGTTTTGTCTTCATGTACTCAAAATTTCCATTGTTTGTTTTCTCAAAGTGTAAATCCTGCTCACTGACGACAGGTCCTCCCCCCCCCCCAACACTTATCTCGACATCCGCTTATGTCGACAATATTTCCTCAGGCCCGAGGATGTCAACATAAATGGGTAGGACTGTATATGGAATGTTTTGACAGCTACTTAGCATTCAAGGAGAAGCTCAAGACCAAACATACACCAACTAACATAGGACGACGTGCCAGTGTACATATCCCTGTAGCACTGGCTGGTTACCAATGAAATCTGAATCGATTAGAGATATGTCTTGGTTAGATGTGTTTAGAAACAATCAGACATGGTCAATTTTTTGTATACTGATGATTTCGTTTAATCTTTGTTTTCATAAGAGCACGATGCAATAAATCAAAGCAGGTTTGATCTGCACTGCATAGTGGTGACTAAGGTGATAAACTTTTACAAAGAGTTAATTAGTTCATCAAAATTATTATGAAAAAGGTGTAATATTGCACAATTACCCCAGGGGCAAGAAATGCAGTCAAACTTGTCCTATCACTTTCAAATAGCTGAAGCATTACAGTACTTCCAGTATTTGATTGATTAAATATGTTAAATACAGGTAGACTTGTATCATCAAACTGTCATATTAATACAATTATTAGCAAGATCCAAGCATATTAATGAGAGATATTGTATCTGATTGGCTGAGCTTGTCAACACTTTGTCTATTTCTCATCATATTTTTATCAAACTGGGTGAAAAAATAGGCTCATATCAAGAAGAGATCCAATGAGTTTTATTATGAGCGAGATCCACAAATATTAATGAGGTGATCTTGCATCCGATTGGATGAACTTCTTACCGCTTGCAAGATGGTATTTCTATTCCAATTTTAATCAAATTTGGTAAATAGGTTAATATCATCAAGATGTTTGATGATTAAAGCATTATTTAGTACAAAAGTTTTATTAATATTTAACAATACTCTAATACATTCTTTTATACTTCTTTCCGCTACTCTCTTCTGATGGCTACATCAGTATCATGGATTCTTTGATTTACAAATTATTTTGCTTCAACATCACATTTACAACCTGGCACAGTCTACAGAAATTAATTTGAAAAACCATGAATTGTTGAGCTCCTTATAGAAGCTAAGTACCACACAATCTCAAGTACTCAAACTTGGGCATATTTTCAAATTTTGTATGATACATGTTATAAAAATCAAGAATGTAATTAAAATCTGTATGTCTGATTTTTCTTTGGGAAAAAGCAAACCCTATGACCAGAAAGATTCCATTAGTATTATTTCTTTCAGATTTATTTGAAACTCTCTCTCCCTCTCTCTGACATTTATACACATTTCCATACAGAAACACTTCAAATAAACTTTATCGTATAATACAAATTTGTTAAATGATTTTATTTTTGTATTTATTGATTTATTTATGGCAACATTGGTTGGTATCAATTAATCTTTGGACAGGATAATTACCGGACAAAGGCTTTACAAGATAATCTACATTACAAAGACTCGCAATAGGAAGAACATTTTTAACCAGATTATGTAATCCCTGAATCAGCACCTATGAAGTTTCCTCTGTTTGTAATGATTAAATGAAAGAAAAATCGCTATTAATTCTTTGAAATAAAAAAAGAAAAGTTGAAGAAATTATTTTACAAGACAAGGATCATATTAGACTTGATACTGTATAAAGGAGAAAATGTTTGAACAAAATTCCATGGAGAGGTTCCAGATTTCAGACAACTGAAAGTATCTGGTAGATTTTACATAATTACTCCAAAGTTATCCCAAATCTGGGTAAATTCACTCTCAAAACAATGAAGGAACTCTTGTAAAAAAATTACACTTGATCTGATTTACCATAGGAAACAAGTAGAAAAATAGATGAAATCTCTGAATCAAGTAGACAATAAACTGAAACTATAAAAAAGCTGAGTGAGCTATTAAATTTTGAGGTATATAAGGAACAAATTGATATATAAAAGTTTTAATCTATTATTAACATGGTTAGGACTTAAAAATTATATATTTTCATACCACTGTCACCTTTTGATAAATGGTTTCACCATTTAGAGTTGAATGAATGAGAAAACCGACTCTTAGGTTTCATTTCCAAATAAATTCAACTTAGAAAGGAACTAAATTATGCATGTTATGATTCAATACTATAAAAATGGGGACCATTTCCCTAATCGACTTAAGGCTGCATAATGATTTCATTTTACATGCCCGAAAACAAAAACATAACAGACACTATATAACCCAGGACCTAAACCTAACCATACATAGGTATATACATACATACATAGGTATATACATACATACATAGGTATATACATATATACATAGGTATATACATACATACATAGGTATATACATACTTACATACATACATAGGTATAATCATACATACATACATAGGTATATACATACATACATAGGTATATACATACATACATACATAGATATATAGATACATAGGTATATACATACATACATAGGTATATAGATACATAGGTATATACATACATAGGTATATACATACATACATAGGTATATACATACATACATACATACATAGGTATATACATACATACATAGGTATATACACCGCTCCCTCGATAACTCGCGCACAACGGGGTCCAAAAACATAGACCGCACTATAAGCGAGGGCGCGAGTTACCGAGGGACCTCAAAAAAATTAAGAAAGGGATGCCATCCCCGCTGGACATCGAGAAAACCGCAGTGGGGGTGGGGGTAGGTAACGGGGCTGTTTAATGGCGGAATACTCGTTTTATAATTACATTGGGAATAATTGTCAATAAAGAGCTTTTTCTAATGTAGTTGTTTGCTTTTCTGTATAAATTACCTTTTTTTTTCAAGATAACGAACCTCTGAAAGATCGTTAACAACATTAGTCCAAGCGGTTTGAACAACACGTGTACGCGATACATCGTGCATTACATCACTGCTTTTTGTTGTTGTTGATTCACAACTAAACAAGATTCCTTTTTTAAAAAACTATTGACATTTATTTCGTGAAACAACCATCAACATCAAACCTCGATTTATTTATTGTTCCATTAGTAAAATATGGATGTCGTGATTTCATATCAAGTAACAGCGAAACTTCGTCTCATCCTTGAGGGAATCCCTGAGTAGCATGTTAGAAAGTTCAATACAAACTCTGGAACTCGCTTCTCTGTAATGAACCGCATCTGTAAAACAAAGCTTTTATTCTCCAAGTACTCATTTGGCTTGGTTGCCTTACTATCTTTGATTACATTTGTGAATGAGTAGGCTAATTTCAGGTAGTTTAATTATATTACTTACATAATAATATTTATAACAGTGTTCGATTGATCAACTGAAATGAGTTGACCTGACACACGTCCGTGACCGCTAGCTCTTACGCAGGCAGGATTTGCACGCCTTTTTTAACTTTTCTGTTATTCCACCCCCTTTATTTGATTTGATACAAAAGACATAATTAACGTGATAATACAAAGCAGGTCTGCTATTAATTGAGTGTAACAACACAACATATACTTCCGCAAGTCGGAGATAAAAACAAAAAAAGGTCGGCACATAATTAGATTCTCACGGAAAAGCTCGTGGCGATAGCTGTGTCGGTTGAATTTTAATTTTCACGTTTGAAAACAAGAGGGCTTATTGCATTTATGATGATTACACTGAAACCGAATTAAAAGACAGAACTAAAACACATATTTCACTTGACAAAACTTATTTAATTGGTATTTATTTTTAAAGTGTTGCCATCAGTAGGCTTTAGTGACGTTTTCATTGATCGAAATTTCGTCGAATATTGTTATTTATAGTGTACTGAGAATGTTGTTTGGAAAGAAAATTGAACAAAATATTTGACTTCTTATTAAAAGTCAAAAATTTCATGATGATGATTAAAAATTTCTGGATACTAACCAATGGTTTTGACGATAAAACGAGCGATATATTAAGGTTTCATTTGCAAATTTTTGATCACGATTTTTTTCACCTTCAACAAATAGGGTAAATTTTTTTTTTTTTTTTTTTTTTTAATTTTCTAGTTTAAAAAAAATGGGATCCATGTCTGGTCCGCGTTATAAGCGGGTTTGCGAATTATCCGGGCGCGAGTTATCGAGGGAGCAGTGTACATACATACATACATAGGTGTATAATACATACATAGGTATATACATACATACATATATAGGTATATACATATATACATACATACATAGGTATTTACATACATACAGGTATATACATAGATACATACATAGGTATATACATAGATACATACATAGGTATATACATACATACATAGGTATATACATTCATAAATACATAGGTATATACATACATACATAGGTATATACATACATAGGTATATACATAAATACATAGGTATATACATACATACATACATAGGTACATACATACATACATAGGTATATACATACATACATAGGTATATACATACATACATAGGTATATACATTCATACATACATAGGTATATACATACATACATAGGTATATACATAAAAATGTACATATACATAGACACTTCTTCTACAGTTACATACATGTACAGTTTTTTAAAAAAGCTGAGGAACTCTTACAAAGACTACTTGCACCTGAATCAAGGCAATGAAGAAAGTTGATCCAACCATATGACAATCTGATCACAAATAGTATCTGTGCTGTACTTGGAGGCTAAAATAACCTGATTGTATTGACAAAACACTGCTGTAAATAACATGAATTGACTAATGTGATCAGCAATTTCTCAAATAGGTAGGACAAGGTTATTTCGATAAAGCCATTAAAAGGACCATGTAGGTTATACATAATGAATTGCCCAATGAAAATGAAGATTGGCCTCCAGAAAAACTTGTTCTAATTGTGACGATTTGGTGCTATTAATTGTATGTGACATAAAGTCATATCTGATAAATATACATGGGGGGGGGGGAACAGAAATGTACTACAGAACACCTGAACTCTTACCTACCTATCTATTAATCTATCTATCACAGATAGTAAAAATTTTGATAACTTGATTATCATTCACTCGAATATTCAGCGTCAATCGAATAACTCACTGTGTACCTCTGTATAGCATTCTCTTGTCACAGAAATCTCGAACTACCAAAACCTTGAACCAAAAATGTGGTCCATCAGTACTCAGTGTTTGGTAAGTGAGTTACTGTGTGGAAACGAAACTGATAACAGACGGACAGACAGACATCACAACATAATATGCTCTGCCTTATGGCAGGCATATAAAAATGAAAAAGAAATGAACACAATGCAAAGGAAATGTACAAGACTATATAAAATACAGTATTCAGCGGGGAAGGAAGCAATGGGTTTAGTCGAATATATATTCAACATACACTGTCAGTAGTTCATACTTACAAATGCATGTATATGACACCATTCACTCAACAAGCTTATTTGTCAAACTTGTATATTTTTGTATATGAAATTGTGTTGGACGCACAACTGCTGCCAAAAATTCAGTCACTATGACAGTTATATGAGTATTTGTAATCCATATTTTCTTTTTTTTATCAGAAGTTGTCATTTTAGACTTACAAATAAATTGGTTGGACCATTCATACTCCGACTGTAGCCAGCTTGATGTGTATATTAAAGGTCAAGTGGGTAAGATGAGCTTAACAAATGTTCACTCCATATAACATGAAACAGGGGCAAAGTTTTTTTAACCCTTACAACACATATTAGAAAATACACTGTATACCACACCTTAATTACATTTTATTAAATAAATTAAAATAAAAAGCTGAACTGCCCTTATGACAAGCATTTCTATAGTTTTGCTATTAGAAAATTTATTAATTTATTTTCAAAACTTTTGACTAGTAGTAATGTAGAAAGTAGAAAGGCATGTTTTTTTACACCCTTTCTACATATTTAAAGTGAAGAGATTACTGAACAGAAAATGGAGAAAATCAAATAATTATTGAAGCATGGAAGAAAATCGCTGTGACCTTCTATTCCCAGAAATGAGTAATACTCCTCATAATGAAGCACCCATCAAGTTGTATGGCTGTGTTGAAGAAATGGTAGTAACTGCAAAACTTAATGTAACCACTTAAGCATTAAAAGTAGACTGTATGATCTGCTTTTGATTGTGATCAGGAGTTCTCCTCAAACCACTGAAATTTTATGACTGTATGCAACTGTCTGAGCAATGTGCATAATTGCAAATATTGCATGTAAATCAATGAAACATACAATGTACATTAATGTGACCTACTTTTGCTAGAATAGTACTTGAAATAAATGCAATCATGTTTCATGACAACATGCAACTGTAACAGAGAAATCCACCCCAAGCGGGGAACATATATACTTCAATTAAACACTACATCAATCCAACTAACAATCTGCTGAATGTATGCCCCACCCACCTACCCACTGTTCATTAGCTCCATATTTGCAATCACTTTAATACTTTAATATCTGTGTACTTGTTGAACATTTTGCTAAAAGAAATGACCATATTAAAAAAAATAAGCTCAGCTCATGTAAGTCTCTGCTGTCTAAACTGATTCACTAAAAAGGTGGGTTAAAACAAAGAAAATTACAGAGTGGGTAATAAATGTCATGGCATAAAAACAGACAAGCCATAAAGTGACAGAGGTGATCTTCTCGTATAAAACTTTAAGTCAAACAAGGGCTATGACTCTGTCATCTGTACAGACAGAAAAGAAATCACATGATCAGTATACTATTACTGTTCCCATATTTTCAAAATTTGATCCATATCTACCCATTTTCCCTAAAGATACGTGAGAAGTCATTAAATGGGACTGATGTAAATAAGTACATATACAAGTACAAACAGTTAAAATTACATGACTGTTTCTATCATAGGATATGCATCTAATACACACAAAAGATATGCATCTAATACACACAAAAGATTACAATGTGGAAGGTCTTCAAATAAAGGTTGTGGCAAGTAGCAAAAACACTAAACAAACTCAATGCTTATTCTATGTTTAATTTTGTATTTAACCTAGAACTGCAATGACTGGCCATTGCAAATCCTCTCAAACCCTCCTCTTCCCCCACTCCAACCCCTGACAGTGAGCCAGGGGTCATAATGCAAAATCCATCACATATATGATACATCTTCACCTCTATGACTGAATACATGAAGTTTGGTTAGAAATATTTAAATATTTCATTGTAACTACAAGTTTTGTACATCTGACCTTTAAACACCCTCCCAGGGACCCCAGGTGGAAGAACCATGAATGACACCCTTCTTGCAGATTGTAACCATCAGGGCAACATAACTACAAAGTTTTATGAATTTCCATCAAGTGGTTAGGTGGAGATGTAATGGAGTTTTTCACAATATCCCCAATGGTTTTTGAAAAAGCATGGGGATAAAAATTGTTGCTTTTTTAATAGCAATCAATAGCATTTTCTTCCTCCTCAGTCGATGTGCATGATGATAAAATATCTTGTAGAAGATCTAGTGGATTCTTGTCATACATATCAGTTGTTTGAAAACAATGGTCATGATCTGATGCCTTGAAATTAAGTAAGGTTTGTAGAGTCACTTTCATCTGATACCCTTCCTGCTTTTCAGAACATCTTCCATTTGCTCTTTCCAATTTCTGTCTTGTATTTGGTGCACAATGATTGATTTTCTTTTCTTCCCAATTTTCCTCTAGTTCTCTGAGTTCCTTTCCCTTTGTGTGAAGAAGGTTTTGTACAGTCTGGCAGGATTTCTCTGCCACTTTTATATCATAGTCATTAATGGCATACATGAGAGTGTCCCAACATCCCAACCTCCAAAGACATTCAAAACTTCTCTGTAGCTCACATTTGGTCAAATCTGAACCACACATGGAAGAACCTGGTGAGAGGTCTGATACTAATTGTCTTGTTATAATTGGAGGAGGAAGATATGGGGGAATAGGTTCATCGGATCTTTGAAGACCTAACTCCTTCTGAAGAATGTCTTCCCAGAACTGAAGAACAGTCAGTTTCACCTCCCAGTCAAAGTCCTTGATGGCAGACTTCATTGTGCTGTAGACCTTTTCAGTTAGGATTTCTGTCAACTTAAACATCTTTTCATCTTTCTGCAAACTGACAATGAACTCTGCTGCTGATCTACGAGCAAATGCTTCTGTATCACTTTCCAATATGGACAAAATCTTCTCAATGACATCTTCCTGAAAAAGGTGCATGAAGCGATGATACCCTTTGTGTAAAATTCAAATGACTTGTCTACTTTTGTCAAAATTGATAAAATATTTCTTCAGTTATAAGATAAAGTTATTAGACAAAGGCACTTGCAACATGAATGGTCAACTTTGTTTATTATCTGCCAGTAGAATAGTTTCATAAGGGATTGTGGGCAGAGTTTGGTGGCCTTGCATTAATATCAATATACTGACACTGATGTTAATGCTTGAGTCTACCTGTTTTCTGGCCCAACTGTCCTCATATCAATGTAAACAACAGGAAATGCTCCATATGTATCTTGAAGATGACCAGGTAATAAAAACATGAGAAAGAATGAGAAAAGGAAATAAAAAAATATATATTAAAAACAAAAGAACAAAAAAACTGTAAATTCATTTTTTATCGCAGCTTTACCTACAGATAATGTGATACAATTTAAATCTAAATCAAAAGAAAACAAAAACCTATACACCAAAAATATGAGACATTGGATAAGCAGTTAAACTATTTCTACAACAACAATTACTACTGACAGAGTTTGGATGATAGTCACCATCATCATCAGGAACTTAACTAAAACATAATACTGAAACAAAATATAATTTTAAGATTTTACAAAAATTGAACTGCTTTAGAATGGCATTATAACCTTTTCATCCTTTAAATCAGTATCCAAAATGACCTCTGTCCCAATCATGTCATGCACATCAACAAACACTATAGGTACACTGACCTCTGTCCCAATCATGTCATGCACATAAACAAACCCTATAGGTACGCTGCATGATGAGACTATATATGAGGGCAAACTACACCATTGTGATTCAGTTGAATTTCTAAAAGATAATACAAAGTTTAGGGTGTTCAAAGCTGCAATAAAGTGTCTAATGTCTGAATTTTTATTTTAAATACTGTTAGACAAATATACAGAGAAATTCTGTTACAAAATATTATCACATTCCTACTTAATAACCTCCAAAAAATGGAACATGAACTCTGACTTGATAGCCCATGTAGAAACTCATATTTAATACCTGTTCCAAAGTATCACCATTGGAAAATTGGCTTATACATCATTGATGAGATCACATTACAAAAGTACTGAAAAGTTATTCTTAGGCTATTGACCTTTTTTCAGTACACAAACTGAAATGAATACTGATAAAATATAATTTTTTTCCTAAGAAATTAGAAGTAATACGAGATTATTTAGAGGAAATTAGATTTATAGTTTCATGTTGGCTAATAAAAGATTCAGCTATAATTAAGCAGTCTTTACTTGGAAAAGTAAATTTTCTTTCTGCTTGTTTTATGCTGGTAGAATTTTGTAAGTAGACTTCAAAATTGGATGAGACTGGTCAGTACTTTTGTCATGGAATTAGGGCAAGAAAATAGTTTGATGTCGTAGAAGAATGATTATGTATCTTGGGCGCATACAAAGGTACCTAGCTTATTTTTTTTAATATTTTTTTTTACGAGACAGAGTAATAGCTGAATCTCGCTGAAGATCACCCGCAACGAGATAACCCGTATTTCATGATGTGCACGGGTACTTTAACCCTGGGTCTTGCACTTGTTATTTTTGCTGTGGTAGTATTTATAGGATGTATGTACTATATGCTAGCACAACGATTCGGAGATCTTGTCAGTCAGTGTCTACTTTACAGACAGTTTACTACAGCCATTGGGGTAAGCATGGATTTATTTTATGTTGTAACTTAATTCTATTTCTAATTGTTTTCAAACATAGAAAATGTCGCCTGAATTGACTATTCCAATATTTATGCTTGTTTGCATAGTTAGATTTTTTCCGTAAATTATACCGGATTTCAGATATGGAGTATAGTCAGTTCCCTGTTTCTACTGATGCAGAAAGTTGAACACAATATGTATTTGAAGGGCTTTTTCGATAAATATAAGTATGTATTTTGTTTGTATTTTGATGTGGTTGATCATATGTATATATTTAGTTTCTAGTTTCATAATAGTAATTTAATGTAGTACACTAGCCAATTTGGTTTACTGTTAGTTGGCAGCAGGTTGTCATAGTTGCCAGCAGGGCATCATTGTTGGCTACAGGGCAACATAGAAGGCAACTGGGCAACATAAGGGGCAGCCGAGCAATATAGTTGGCAACCTAGTGACATGATACATGGCTAGGGGAACGTGGCACTGGTGAGCCATTACCAGAGAAAGCTATACGGATGTGGTGAATGGCACCTTGGTATTAAGAAGATATCGGCAGTCCGTCTAGAAGTTACTGGAACTCCCTCCTAGGAACCGTTAAGTGCAGGAAAAAGAGTGGAGCATACCCAAGATAAGTTCATCATAAGGATTTGAATTTTGAACTGTGAACTTGAATGTTGAAATATGCTTGTTGAATTTTAAACAATACATGTGGTATGTGAACCATCTGCTCATTTATTGAAATCACATTTGCATTATGGTGTATACCAAGTTGCAATAGTTGTAAATAACGTCAGCATAATTTGACATTTTTGATAATATCATCAGTTGTTGTTTTTTTTGTATACATTTAAGAGAGTGTTGTTCTCCAGGTTCTGGTGTAAGTATATTGTTTATGTATATAATCCATCGTAATTGTCTCTGAGGGGATGCTAACGCTTCGTGTGAAGTGGTGAGCATCGTGTTCCAAGTTCGAGTCTTATAAGTGTTGGGTTTTTTTTCATTGTATTTTTATATCATTTTGTTTATAATAATATATATATATATATATATATATATTTCAGTAATTAGTGAGCATCAGTAATTTTTGGTGTAGGATCTCGTACTTCATTAGCATAAACATTTCATTCACATACAACATTGTGTTCGGTGTTTTCACTTAATCCAAACCCATTCGGTTACAATCTTGTGACAGCTTTGTCTCTGAGGATTCATGTTATTCCTGATGACATAAATAAAGATTGAAAGAGGGGTAGGGGAATGAATTCTTGCCATTGTACAGCAGAGTTTCTATGATGGCAGAAAACGGGTGGTCACAATTAGATTAGATTGTTTCTTTTTGTTTGTCAAGATGCCAAGGTTTCTACACAGGTTACTATTTTCATGCAGAATTTCCTACAAACGAATAAACTAATAATAAATTGTCTTTAAATATTACGTTTAAAACTGACCCTACCACCAGTCCTTCCACCTGTCTGCGCAGATAAGAACTTATCAATCACTTCAGCAGTGACTTCTGATAAGACCTAATTAACTGTACATGCCTTAGACATTTAGACAACTGATAGTGTCTCAGTTGAATTATATAGTCAGTATGGACATCAAACTGCACAGACCCAGATCTGCTATCGCATAATGCGCTGGCAGACCTGGATCTATGCAGTTTGTTAGGAGTACAGCAGAACAAACATAGACCCTGATCTACGTGCACATTATGCGATGGCAGATCAGGGTAATTTGTTTGCATTTGGACTTGACTTATAAGCAAGTATATACGGTAGGTTAAACTCAATGTCATACTTTAAAATTTCATCAACAAATTTGAACAAATTTATAAATGAACATGGTAATGAAGTTGGTTAAAGGTTAAAGGTCTTCTAAAGTCAGGTCAATTATGGGGCCACAAATTGAGTGGAAAAAGAATAATTGTCAACTGAGACAATAAAGCAGCACTTATTGTACTGAATTCAGGGAAATCAAAGTTAACCTTCTTATGAAGCTGCTCGAGATAAATTTGCTATGCTGCTATTTTAAATCTGGAATCAGCCCTATTCATCTTCAAGGTCTAATCAACAGGTTGGCCAATCACTTGTCATGCTGGCATCGAGGCATTCCATCGGGATTTTTTTTTTCAAACTAGCCAATAAACTCTCATTGTATGAAGACAAAATCACTAATAAGCTGCTTCACTTCACTCATGTTTGGTAATTTGTATTTAATCCCCCTTTTTTTCACACACGGTATTTTTAAAAATACAAGTTTATTAGACAGATGATTTGAGACTTACCATTTATACTCGTTTATAAGTCAAGTCCAACTGCAAATGACATAGACCCTGATCTGCCATCACATAATGTGCCAGCAGATAAGGATCTTTGTTGTTTGTTCTACTGATTACTCCTAACAAACTGCATAGAACTTGATCTAACAACACATTATGTGATGGCAGATCTGGGTCTGTGCAGTTTGCTGTTGGAGTCGACTTATAAGCGAGTATAGATGGAATTTTTTGTACATCTGTTGCACAAGAGAATTTCAAGAATTGAAGGCAGACATGACAGGATCTGCTAATTTAAATTCAGTTTATGCAGCAGGAACAGCCAAAAATCCAAGAATTCACTGGAAAGCACACCTCTTGTTCTATCTCTATTTTTCTTGGATGGCAATTCCTACCACATCAAATATTTTCTGCCTTATTTGCACAATTTCTGAGCAGATCTTTTGATAATGTCTTCTCTATAAGAAATTATCTAAGTAGCATAAAAACAATGTACTTTATTGTAGGCTTCAATTACAATCATAAACCAGATAATTTTGAATTACCAATTTCAGATGTCAAATAATAATTATCTTTTTTGATGTCCGAAAACTTGACAAAGAACATAATTTCCAACAA
Organism: Margaritifera margaritifera; assembly: GCA_029931535.1. NCBI lineage: Eukaryota > Metazoa > Mollusca > Bivalvia > Unionida > Margaritiferidae > Margaritifera > Margaritifera margaritifera. The sequence continues at coordinate 2,167,361 of JAQPZY010001651.1, forward strand.
AACTGTCTGAAAACTTAGGGTTGGGGTATTTAGAGAATAATTAGAAGAGTTATTATGACAGTAGTGTTTTAAATATACCATATATAATCGTGTATAAGTTGAGTACAACTGCAAACAACATAGACCCTGATCTGCCGTTGCATAATATACCAGCAGATTGGGGTTTATGCTGTTCGTTCTACTGATTACTCCTAACAAACTGCATAGACCCAGATCTGCTGGCACATTAACAAGCAGATCTGGGTCCGTACAGTTTGCAGTTTGACTTAACTTATACACGAGTATATATGTATATTAATATGCAACTCTTGTGCTTGCTGTATGATAATAAAAAAAATTTGTTTGACTCAAGCAATTCTCAGGCACTCACTTTTGGAAGCCAATACAATCTGAATATTCTTCATTCTTTATGTTTTATTTTGAATTTATTTAGCAAAGTTTCACTGCATGCTTTCTTTCACTCCATATCGATATGGTGTTACGAAATTTAAAACAATTTCTGTCTATCCTTATTCTCTCTCTTTCTGAAAGAAAGATATTAATTACCTAGGTTTCATTAAATATATCACATATAAGGTATTTCAAGCCCTAATCAAGACAGTTTCTGGCATTAGATTGAATATAACTCTCATTTACATCCATCAACACAGTCAGGCCTGAACAGACATTACTGTCAGCCTACACTCTATGTGTTTGCTGGGCATTTTTACACTTACCCCTGAATGTACTATGCCCATTTCTATGCTGAAAAATTGCTTGCTGATGCTCATCCCAACCACTTAATCCATACACATACCTGTGATACTACCGGCGGTAGACCAAAAATACCGTTTTAAAGACCCTCTACCGCACATACCGTTTGGTAGTCGAAATCTACCGGTTTTTAAAATTTCAAAGATAATTTTTTTTGTAAAAAAAAAACCTGTTTTTTTTACGCATTCTATCAACACATTAGATAAACCAGCCAGAACCAGTCTACTGGGAACCGGAAATGTTCGACCTATGATATGACCGGTGCGACGATGCGTGGTTGTGTAGTCGGATTACAATTGTTAGCATGTGTACACAAGAAGCGGCTAATTGATTACCTTATTGTTGTAATTTGGAGAGTTTTAGGCCAAATGCGGGATGTTGTTTGAGGTGTTATAAGTAATAAAAGGATCAAAGGTAATCCATGATGACCATGAGTCTGTGATTAAAACTCAGCCGATCTGTCATGGAAGGAAGATAAAACGGAGAGACCGACCAAAAATGATCTTGGCAGAAACACTTGAGTAAGTATTTTGATTTGATGTCTTTTAATTATTCTTGTATTGTTCACGATGGTTTAAGATGAATATTTAAGGGCAGCTTGTATATATATTTTTTTCAATTCATGTCAAAATGCTGAAACATCCGCTTTCTCCCAATGCTAAGAAGCCCCCAGCTAAGAAATACTACAACAAGTTTAACAACGCTTGGATACCAGAATTTAAGTGTGTGCATTTGGACCCAACTTATACACAAGTATATATGGTATGTAATTTTTTTTAGAAGATTTAAAGTCAGGGTAACAAGGCAAAGGTGCCTCAAGAGAAGACAACTTTTTCATGCCTCTAGTAAATACATATCTCCACAACCATAGTCAAAAAGTTATTATTGAAAGAAAAAGTTTGCTGTACTATGAGGGTCAAAACTGGAGAAATCATAAAATAAAAAATAATGAATAAACAGACCTTTGAAGGTTTCTTTCATTATAAATTGATCACTTATTTCAATCTTAGTTGTAAATGTAGGAAAATAAGGAATAAACTTATTTGGGTAAAATTACGGTCAATTAATACTTGTAAAATAACATGCTCAGTGAGATTTTTTCTATATATTTCTTTTGATACCATAAACTCAGTTCATTAAATTTAATTTTATGCAAATTATGCTGAGAGATATTTTATGGACCAATTTGTTAAGAACCAGGCCTTAAGTCAAATGTGGCCTCAAATACCTGAAATTTTTTCTGAATGGAATTGAAGCACAAACTCAATATATTAAATTTGGAAATAATATTTGAGTAAATCTACATAATTGGAATTTAGCATGCAAGTACAGAAACCAAAGCTATGACCCAAAACATTCAAAGATTATAACTTTATTCTATCTTAAGTAACATAATGTCAAAATTTTCTGACTTTGAGCTCATGAACGAAAACAGTTTCAGTAATGTTGCTTTTCAACTGATATTTCTTTTAAAAAATGTTCCTGAGAATATTAACCATAATACATTTTATTTTATGCAAGTCTGTGAATTAGTGGATTTTCCAAGCGAAATAATCTTGATAAGTGAATTATCAAAATTATTTTTTCACTGCAGTCAACAGACATTGATAACATTATGACCAAGACATTTAATTCACCATGTTGTCACTTGCTTGGTCTAGTGGTAGGCATGGTGACCTGCCAAATAGGAGTACCAGGTTCAAATCCCACAATGTACTCAATTTTTTTATTTATTTATTTGCTTTTTTTCTTGAATTAGGAAAGGGAATTATGTTACTACTGATATTTTCTTTGCGAATATGCACACAAAACACAGCAGAGCATAAATGATAAACAGCTGACATTATCATGTGGGATACCATAAGAAATCTGCTACTTCAATCTGTTATACACTTTAGCTAACCAACACATTTGCAAATAACATAAAAAGAAAATTTGCTTGTACCCAGTGAATAACAGATATTTCATCTCATGGGTGAAAAACTAAAGTATTTTCACCCACTAGATGAAATATATCCATTATTCAAGTATTTTCACCCACTTGATGAAATATATCCATTATTCAAGTATTTTCACCCACTTGATGAAATATATCCATTATTCATTCGATACAAGCAAATATCTTCCATGTAGTACCTGCGTAGGTTGAGCCTGCTTGATCAAGGAGTCCCACACAAATGGAACTGACATCATGACAGCTAGGGTTCTGATTGCCGTCCCTCTAATGTAACTCTCCTGGTCATGTATACACTGCCAGATATGGATATGGAGTTGAAAGTCAGTCACCCAGCAGAAAACTTTAGGCTGATCTAGAAAAATGAATGACAATGTTTTTTAATACAGAATTAGAAATGTGTTCATGGGACACAAATGCCGCTCTACAGTGATCTAAATGCAACACTACACCAGATGGACAGATGCAATAACAGAAAAAGGTAACACAATATATGGAGAGGTATAATGGCATTCAGCACTAGAAAAAAGTTTTTTTTTTCATCCCTTTTTAAAGTATTCCTTCATTATAATGCTATCCATGGGAGCCATAGAGTATACCTTCTTATAATAATTATAGGATATAATATTATGTACCATATATACTCATGTATAAGCAGGGTCCTAAATGCAAACAACATTGACCTTGATCTGCCGGCACATTATGCGCCAGCAGATCAGAGTCTATGTTGTTTGTTCTATTGTTTAGTCCATACAAACTGCATAGACCCTGATCTACCAGCGCATTATGCAACAGCAGATCTGGGTCTATGCAGTCTGCAGTTGTATTGGCTGATACGTGAGTATATACGGTACATTAATTTTGCTACCACTTGATGAAATGGGATCCATGACCATATTCACCTTGTAACAGGAATCACGTTATAATGAAGGGTCTTGTAGCGAGGGAGTGCTGTATCGTATGTAGAGTTATAGATAAAAAACACACAAGTCATCTGTGCACCAAAAGTTTCAACTTGATAAGGGCTACTGGGCTAGGGATTTTCCACTACTTAAGTGCAATGGAAACCCACTTTTAAGGTTACTGGGGTAGAGTAAATAGTGACTCCTACTTTACTACAGACCTTCTGTTGATATTTTTTCTTAATTCTAAAATGATCAATGTAGCTAAATATCTGAAACTGTTCATTTTTACAGATCCAATACTCATGCTAACTTGAGCAAAAATGAGCAAAGAAGTCGATTTAAATAGTTTAGAGAATTGTGCACAATGGGTTACTTTTTCCCCAATCCTCATTTCCATCCTTGCCAGGTGAGGTCAATAATATTGTCTTGGTCAAGTCTTTACAGTTTTCTTTTATTGGCGTATGTAGCCGTAAAGTCAAATGAGCTTATGGTATGGCCCTGCATCCATCATGCATCTGTCAACTTTTGGTATTATCAACTTTTCAAATACTACTGGACCAATTTCAAATATACTTGGCAGAAAGCATCCTGGCATGAAAATCTTTCAAGGTCATAAAAATTATGCTGATCTGACATCAAATACGGCCACTGTTACTAAAACAGAAAAACCTTAAAATGACTTCTCAAAAACCTATAAACAGAATTTGAGCAAATATGACAGAAAGCATTGTGAGAATCTTTAAGGTTTGTACAATTAAAGATGACCACCACAAAATATGGCCACCATTACTAAAAACATCAAAACCTTTAAATGACTTCTTCTCAAAAACTGCTCTTCAGATTTTTGACAAAATTTGACAGAGGTCTTTCAATTTTGTACAAATTATGTCGATATGCCATCAGATATTGCCACCATTGCCACCATTATAAAACAGAAACTTTTAAATGATTTCTTCTCACAAATCGATCACCAGTATTTGACCGAATGCATCTTGGCATGAAAGGCTTTCAAATTTATACAAATGATGCCAATTCACCATCAAATGTGGCTGCCAGTACTAAAAGTACAAAAATGTGTAAATGACTATTGCTCATAAATGGCTGAACAGAAACTTACCAACTTTAATTGAAAGCATCCTGACATAAAAGGTTTTCAAACTTGTAGAAATTATGCCAATTTGCCATCAAATATGGCCAACAGTACTAAAAATGGAAAATCCATTAAATTACTTCTTCTCAACAATAGACCCTAGTGGGCCTGAGATAGTGATATCTGCCTAATAGCATAATGCAACAGCAGTTGGCCAAAAAATCTTAATCAGTTGATGCTTCTGCTGAAATGTCTGCCAATGCTGTTGATTGCATATATTAAGAAAACAACTATTTCAAGGTTACTCCAGTTGTTCTATCTTCAATGCCAATTTCTGCCAATGCTGTTAATTGCATATATTATGAAAACAACTATTTCAAGGTTACTCCAGTTGTTCTGTCTTCATCCATATTTGATGGCACCTCAGCATAATTTGTCCAATATTGAAAAGCCTCTATGCCAGGATGTTTTATGTCAAATCTGGTCAAATTCTGTTCAGCAGTTTTTTGAGAGAAAATCATGTGAATGTTTTTCTACATTTAGTAATGGCATCATTTGTATAAACAGTCTATTGGAAGATGTTATTAAAGGTTTTTCTTTTTTCAGTAACAGCAGCCATATTGTATGGCAGATTGGCATCATTTGTACAAACTTAGAAGCCCTTCATGCCAGAATGCTTTCCATAAAATTTAGTAAAATTTTGATGAGTTGTTTCTTTTTAAAGAAGTCATTTCAAGAATTGTCCATTATTAGTAATGGCAGCCATATTTGATGGCACATCTGCATCATTTGTATAAATTTTAAAGCTCTTAATACATGAATGCTTTCTGTCAAGTTTGATCAATTCTGTTCAGCCATTTCTGACAAGTCATTTCAAGTTCTTTTGTTTCTATTTTTGGCAATGGTGCCAATATTGAAGGGTGGGTTTCCATCATTTATACAAATTTGAAAGCCTTTTATATAAAGATGCTTTCTGTAAAGTTTTGTTAAATTCTGTTGAGCAGATTTTCAGAAGAAATTGTTTAGTTCACTATCCCCTAAGCCCATCAGCCAGATAATCCCATACAACATATAGAGGGCTCATTTGGGGCAGTGAGAGTTTTATCAGTGCCTGTATCTAATATGACTCATTGACAATATTTGACTGACTGATTTGTAGAATGGGTTACTTGAAAGAGTTTAGTTATTTTTTCCTTTGTATTCTTTCAATTAAGCTGACATTTGGCAAAGTTGTTCTCAATAAAATTATTAACATAATGGTATAAATTTCATGCAACATGCAGAAATAACAAGCTCATGGAGAATGTTAAAAGAGTGATTTACTTTCCAGTATTATTATTCATCTTGTCATAAATAATCCATATATAATTCCATGAAATCACTGCAAAAATTTCCCCCGGAATGAAGCACAACCTTCAATACAGTTGATAAAAAATGTTGGAAAAAGATTTAATTCATTTATATTCGAGTCTAAATTCATTCTTGGTTCAGGGGCAGGTCCTGTAAGTGACATCTTGTAGATGTGGGTTCTGCCATTAATGATCCTTTGATCACATCTTACTTTTTTTTTTCTCAAATAATCTTCTTCATGCTCATTCCTGCCACTTCTGCTTTCTGCTTCAATGGGTATTTCAAGGTCACTGTCAATTTCAGCTGATGAAAATTCCTAAAACTCTCTAGCAGAGTAAATCAGATGATTTCTCATACCAGCAGCTGATTCTCCAGGTTTTAAACAATTTTTATTTTCAAATAACTACTCAAATCATGTTTTCTTTCCTTTGTTGTTCAATGTTCCCTCGATATTTGTAAACTAAACCTTAACTGGTTCAATTGCATGCAGAATTAATATATTGTTGAAAAGAAACCAATGGTGTGAGCTGTCTTAACTCATCACATGGAATGAAGGTCTATACTAATATGGCCGCTCAATATGTAAAACTAATTTCAATTATGTAATACTTACCTGCTACTATTGCATTGCATTGCTTACCTTTCCCGGATGCATAGTCACACATCCAAGCTACATGATTCAACATGATTCCTTCCTCCTATTTGTATGGAAGGTTCTAGAACTGAAAAAGAACAAAATCCCAGTCTGACTCCTGCATCACAGCCCACATACAAGTTATTATCCTCTTGACTTGGACCCAGAGTACAGGACATCATAGCAGGTTGGGAGGAGGGAATCTCTGCAATAGTAGCAGGTAAGTATTACATAAATAAAATTAGTTGTACCCCCCCCCCAAAAAAAAAAAAACTACATTTGAATAGCAGTAATATATTACCTGCTACTACCGTTGCTGAATTTGCCAGTTAGAAGGGAGGGTGATGATCTCAAAAACTCTGGTATAAAACCAGTGCACTTACCCTTACAGGAGGATCGTTCAAAACTGTAAGCTGGTTGAATGTTGAACCACTTGTGCCATTACAATCAGACCCAATGAAAAAGTGCCTTCAATCTAGTGTGCCAAAGATTGAAGGTAAAATGAGAAGCTAGTAAGAGACCACCATTATAAGTAGGAAGAGACTCTTCTGACCTTTCCTTCTCCCTTTAGAGGAAGCCAAATAAAACCTTAAGGCCCTAACTGGCAAAGGAATCTATCTTGACCATCCCCAGCACAGATATGACTGAGACTGGGAATCTCAATATGAAATGGAGCTACTGAAAGTAACCAGAAAACCAGGTTGGCAAAGAAGAGAAACAGAGTCATAATTACTGTTGAACCATAAACAACCCTTTTCTACTGACAAGGCATGAAACTTGCTCCTCCTCCTCCCTGAGGCTAAAGCAAGCAAGAAAACCGTCTTACGGGTAAGATTTTCAAAGGAAGCTTCACTCTGTGGTTCATAAGGGGGTTTTGACAATGCCCAAAGAGCACGTGATTCTATCTAGGTACTAGTGAGCCAGATACTGGTCGCTGAAGCTCAAAATACCTGATAAGATCAGAAAGATGAGGATTCGAGCCAATGGCAGGACTCCTAGAGCACTTGAGAGTGTTTGAAAGGGCTGACCTATAACCCTTAATATCAGACTCGGAAGATTCTATCTCCTTGAAAAGAATGAGAAGAAAGTCTGCCATTGCACTCAAAGGGAAAGCAGGACCCTCCTCTCTGGTAATCTCTTGCGCCCGTCGACCAACAGATCGCATAGGTTCCTAACCATGACCATTGGGACCATAGGGGAGCTACCTGGAAGAACTGAAGAGTGGAGATCCAGACTTGGTGGAGCACCTATGGAATCAGTCTGAAAGGTGGTAAGTTATACACAAACAGATGATCCCACTTTAGACTGAAGGCATCCACTGCCCAGACCCTCTGATCTGGAACTGGAGAGACAAAAAAGAGGAGCTTGTTGTTCAGTCTCATTGCAAACAAATCCACCATGGGTCTCTCCCACAGTTGGAAAAGTGACTCTGCTACCTCCTGGTACAGAGACAAATCTGTAAGGACCACATGGCCCCTTCTGGACGGACTGTCCACCAAGATATTCTGCTTTCTTGGAATATGACAGACTCTTAGCATAACTCCTCCAAGACTGCTCAACGGTGGAGTCCAAACTTCCACACAAAGAGAAGGAGTATAAGTACCTTGCTGCCTGAGGTACATTACTACTGACATGCTGTCTGAGGTACATTACTACTGACATGCTGTCTGAGGTACATTACTACTGACATGCTGTCTGAGGTACATTACTACTGACATGCTGTCTGAGGTACATTACTACTGACATGCTGTCTGAGGTACATTACTACTGACATGCTGTGTGAGGTACATTACTATTGACATGCTGTCTGAGGTGACCATCACACAGTGGTTACTCCTTATAAGGTTGACACATCCCTTTAGGGCAAGAAACACTACCCAGATTTCCAAGTTGTTTATATGATGGGACACTTCCAAGATCCCTGAAGAACCATGCTTTCTGACTCAAGGTGAGTTCCCCAATCCAAATCTGATGTGCTGGTGGACAGAAAGGAGTGGGCATCATAATTGGTACTCCAGTCAGAATCCAATTGCGATTAAGTCAATACCTCAAGTGGTGGTGAAAATCGGATCCCAGGATGATCCAAGCATATAGAGGATCCTTGTGCAGTCTCCAGTTCACTAGAAGCAGGAACTGGAGAGGGTGCAAGTAAAGTCTCCCTAGGAAAACCATATCTGCCTCCGAGGTCAAAGTCCCCAGGAGTGAAAGGTAAAGATGGGTTGACAATGAGGTCTTGGCTAGGAGAGCCGTTATGAGGAATAGGATCTTGTCGATCCTGTCCCCACATATACGAAGTCCTGAGGAAGGATGACATCTGACTTCTCCAGGTTTGGAACAAGCCTGAGACAGGTCATTGTAGACCAACAAAGGGACAGGTCTTTTAGAAGAGAATCTCTGAGGACATTGTGCACCAACCAGTCACCAAAATACTAGAGGATAGGAATCCCCAGGAACCTCAGGTGGGCAGCAACTACCTCATCACCCTGGTAAAAGTTCTGGAAGTGGAAGCAAGTCTTAACAGAAGAGCTCAAAATTGGAATACCTCCTGCCCCAGGAAACACTGGAGGTATTTTCTCTGTGGAGGGAACATGGTGATGTGAAGCTACGCATCTTGAAGATCAATGGAGACTGCCTAGTTGCAGGGCCTTATGGCATTCCTGACCAAAGTGGTAGTCTCCATCTTGAAACGTTCTTCCCAAAGAAACTTGTTTGAGGTGGAAAGGTCGATTATTAGTTGAAACCTTCCACCTTTCTTGAGACCAGAAAAATCAGAGAATAAAAGTCAGAGCCTGGTCATTTATTACCGTCTCTACTGCACCATTCTGCATAAGGGTGTTCACCTCTTCCCGTAATTGTACCAGTTTGGACTGGTGAAAGAAGATGGGGGTCCATGACAGTTGTGGGTGTTCTCAGAACCAAAGTCGATAGCCCTCCTTTAAAGCAGAAAGGACCCACACATCGTCCATGATGCTCAACCAAACCCCTGAAAATAAGGTTAGCTGAGTTCCAATGGGGACACCAGGAAAAGGCAGACATGGCAGGAGAGGGAGCGAGTCCCTAGGGCTGGCCCCCTCCCTCATTGGGGAAAGTCCAAAGACTTTCTCCCTTGGCCCTTCCGGCTGCCTTGACTTGCAAACAAGAGGGCAGGTTTAAATAAATGCTGCTTTGGAGACTGCTGCAGCTGCATCTGCTTGAAAAATCTGCATAAAGGTCTTCTATGAAAGCTCATGGACCATAATGGAATGCAGGAGCAACAGAAGGGACGTCCCTCTGCAGAGAGGGTGACGTAGGGATGGGGTTATCCTCGTCCCTGAGCCCAGGGGTGGGGAGATGATGGGACTACCTTTTTAATGTACACTTTTGACAAACTGTCATGTTTCTCTTCCCTCCTAGATTGTCTAGGGGGAGAGTATCAGCGCCCCCCCCCCCCCCTCCCCTGGGAAATGGGTCATGCTGGTCTGATTCCCTTCCCTCATTGGGATCAACTGGTAGCATAGAAACATGGGGAGGTATCAACCCTATACATGTCCCCAGACCTATAATGGGACCCCATTGGCCAGTGTTGGAAGCCCAGTGACTGGTGACCAATGCCCAGTAACTGCCGCCCCATGACCAGTGACGAATCACCGGAAAAAGACCAGTCAAGTGACAATGATCTGATGGAAAAGGCCTCATCAGATTCACTCTTTTTATTATTAGAGCGAACACACTGCCCTTCCTTCTCAGGAAGGTGTGATTCACCTGTTACCTTCACCAAGACACCTCCCTTGAGAGGGTGCTGCTCCTCCCTCATGGGGGGTGGGCATGACTCACTCTCTGGTTTTTTTCCTCCTAAGGAAGGGACCCAGGATTGATCCATCACTGGCACTGATGACATTGGATAGAGCATTAGGGGGATCCTTGGGCCTTATTTGACTTCCGAACTACATAAGTTTCAGAACAATCTTGCCCCACAGGGTCATTATTCATTCCCACAAGGGGAAAAGATCCAGACCCTTCCAAAGATGAGGAGTAAGACAGGTCTTTCTTCCTCCCCATATATGTGTGGCAACTTTCTCCCAAGTCCTACACATCATCAGATCACAAACAACAGATTGGAAAACCATTCATACACTAAGCAAGTGGTGTGAGTGTCCCGATGGGGCTTTCTTATACCCACACTTTACTACACCTTGCGACATTATATTCAGAAAAAGAAATATTTATACAAAAAAGACAAAATCCAGAACTAATAAAGGGTAGATGATACTTACCCTAGCACCAGTACAATGATGTGGATAAAAGTTTACTAGGGCACCGCCTGTTCTAGCAAGGTGAAAAAACCCTGATTTAACAAAATAACATTAAAATAACACTCAATTATAGCAAGGATTATGGAGACTAGCACTCGAACAAAAACAAAAAAAATAGGTGGAATATCAAAAATACATTTAGAAACCAAAAGCAAAGACACTTTTCATCAAGCAAAATAGCACACATCTACCGCATACCAAATGTCCAAGGAAAGATGATAGTAACCCATGTGTGGGCTGTGATGCAATAGTCATACTGGGATCTTGTTATTTTTCAGTTCTAGAATGTTCCATACTAATAGGAGGAGGAAGAGTTCATATAGAATCATGTAGCCTGGACATGGGACTATGAGTTCCAGAAAGGTAAGCAATGCTATGCAGTCGAAGGAGGTATTGCATTACTGCTTTTAAACATGTTTCTGAAGAAGGTATTTCAAGGTTTTTCCATTTTTAGAAATGGTGGCCATACTTGATGGTGGATGGGTATCATTTGCATAAATTTGAAAGCACTCTATGCCAAGATGTCTACTGTAAACTTTGGTCAAATTCTGTTCAGCTGTTTTGGATAAGTCATTGAAAGGTTTTTCCACTTTAGTAACATTGACCATATCTGACAGTGGATCAGCATAATTTGTACCAATTTTAAAAATTCCACTTAGCAGTGTTTTAGAAGAAGTCATTTAAAGTTTTTTTCTATTTTTAGTAATGGTAGCCATGTTTGATTGCAGATTATCATTTGTACAAAACTGAAAGGTCTTCATGCCAGAATGCTTACTGTCAAATTTTATCAAATTATGTTCAGCAGTTTTGGAGAAGTAGTTTAAAGATTTTTCTATTTATATAATGATGGCCATATTGGACAGTGGAATGGCATTATTTGCATAAATATGAAACATCTTCATGCAAGGATGACTTCTGTCACATTTGGTCAAATTTTGATGAGCAGTTTTTATTTAAAGGCTTTTTGTATTTTTAGTAATGGTGGCCATTTTTGATGGCAGATTAGCATTATTTATAAAAGTCTGAAATGCCTTTATGCCAAGATGCTTTGTGCCAAGTTTGGTTGAATGTGGTCTGGTGACTTTTGAGAAGTTGAAAATAGCGATTGTTGACAGATGATGGGTGAGTTTTTCTACATTAGTAACAGCAACCACATTTGATGGCAGATTGCCATCATTTATAGAAATTTGAAATGTCTTCATACCAAGATGCTTTCATAAATTTGGTTCAATTCTGTTCAGTGGTTTTGGAGAAGAAATCATTTAAAGGTTTTTCTTTTTTACTAATGGTGGCCATATTTTACAGCAGATCAGAATCATGTGTACAAACTTAAAAGACCTTTATGCCAGGATGCTCTGTCCCAAGATTGGTTGAAACTGGTCTGGCAGTTTTTTAGAAGTTGAAAGTGGCAATTGTTGATGGACAATGGACAAACAACGCATGATGAAGAAATGGCCATACCATAAACTCACTTTGCCTTACAACCAGGTCAGCTAAAAACACAAAACTTTAATACTGTCACTGATGTCAACAATGTTGCCATGTCTGCCAGCAGAAAAGTGATTACTGTATCTCACCATGCTTACGCAGAGACAAACACATTTAAACTGCAAATTTGTGAATCACAAAAGGCACATCTACACCACTAGTCTAATATGTCTGCCAAATTTCATAGAGATATCTGAAATGGTTTTGGGAGTTTTGCCCCAGAAATTAAAGTGTGGATAATGAATTGATGGGTGGACTAAAAATGGTAAAAAACAAATATTGAAACTGAAGAATTGTGAATAGTAAAAAGCACATCTAGAATACTAGTCCAATATATGTACCAAGTTTCACAGAGATGCATTGAACAATTTGAGAGTTATGATCTGGTAATGGACATCTGGATGATGGACAAAAAAATATTCAAAATATTTCAACTGAAGGCACATCTGGACCACTTGTCCGACATGTGTACCAGGTTTCAATAAGATATCTCGAACTGTTTAAGTTATGCTCTGGCAACTAAAATGTTTATAGACAGACAGACAAGTGGACATACTGACAGGATAAAAACAAAAGACCTACATGCTGACAAAATCAACAACAGGGACATCAGAAGAGTAATACCAATGTCTCACCTATGCTTTGCAGCATAGACAAAATCCTGGTTTCTTTTCTTTTTGCTACTAACTTTTTTGCTCCTCAAGAACTTTCCTCAGAAATTCAAGTGTCGAGTCCCTGGTTTCCCAATGAATCCCACACAGGTTGTGTTGCACTGCTGTGGCTAATTCTGTGGCCATGGAATCTATACTGTCCTGATCATCTAGTACATGGTGAAGAAAATACTGGAGTCCTGCTGTACACTTCTCAAAAGTCTAAAAGCACAAAAACAAAATACTGGAGTCCTGCTGTACACTTCTCAAAAGTCTAAAAGTACAAAAACAAAATACTGGAGTCCTGCTGTACACTTCTCAAAAGTCTAAAAGCACAAAAACAAAATACTGGAGTCCTGCTGTACACTTCTCAAAAGTCTAAAAGCACAAAAACAAAATATAGTAGTCACTTAAATCAATTACCAAGACATGATTATGCAAGATGGGAATAGCATACCAAACGTCTTTAAGTCTGACTGAATGCATTGCATGGGAATGACAGATGTTGGAAGTCTCAGCTCTAAATGTAAATGAATTGTAAGGATGACTTGAGTTATGTGTGCATTGAAAAGGGCCCTGATAGCTATAATTTTCTCATCAGGACCGTAAATTGAGGAGGAACATGTGTTGGGAAACAAATTTAGAAGAATGGGTATTCAGAGGCCATAACTGCACTGAAAGATGATGTAGAATACTGGATATCCAACTCAATTAAGGTCACATCAATATGATGCTGAAATCCAAAAATCCTTGGTACAGTAATGCTGCTGAAACCAAAGTCAGGAGGGCAGACAATCAGGACCATAACTCTTCTAAATGATAACTTAGAATACTAGAAATTAAATTCATTTCAAGGTCTCATCAATATAAAGCTGCATGCCAGATTTGGTTGAAATTTAACCATCCTCAGTAAAATAATGCAGTGGAAACTAAAGTATGGATGACAGAACCAGGTGGTCATAAATTCTGTATAAATTGTAAATCAAAGTAAATCAAGGTCTTGTCAGTATAATGGTGCATGCCAAATTTAATTTAAATTTAAAAAATCCTCAGATAATTATGCTGCAAGCACCAAAATTAAGAGAATGGAAAATCAGGGGCAATAACTCCTCTAAATAATATTGTGGAACACTGAAAAATCAAACTCATTTAAGGTCTCATCAAACAATGTAAAGCAACATGTCAAGGGGCATCATTCACGCCAATAAGGTCATGGTATGCTGGAAATCAAACTCAATGAAGGTCTCATCAACATAAATCTACATACCAAGTTTGGTTTATATCCAACAATCACTGGTACAGTTAAGCTGCAGAAACAAAAGTTAAGAGGACATGCAATCAGGGGCCATAACTCTTTTAAATGATGACAAAGAAGACTGAAAGTTTAACACTTTCAAGGTCTCATAAATAAAACTACACACCAAATTTGGTTAAAATCTAATAATTCCCAGTGAAGTAACCTTGCTGTTACCACACTGATGATGGACAGACAGACTGATGAAAAGATGGATGGACACAGATGGATACCATGATTATACTATGTGGTTCCACCAACTTCACCGAGCAGTGCCTTAATAAACAAGAAAAATAATTGACAGAATACATTACTGGTTTTACCTTATTTAATAAATATTTTTACTTTAATTTTTCAAGGATATAAACATTGAAGTCTGAATGAATTTGCAATGATTATAAAAGCTTTTTACCAATCTATGTAACATTTTTGAGATGTAGTCTAGCTGAAAATAGAAAATGTTATGAAACTTAAGTCTGGGCGACACAGCACTTTCAAAAATACTAAAAAACACAAAAGCATACACATATGAATCATACTGTGAATTCATTTATTTGTTGGGTTATAAATTTTTTTGGCTTAGCAAAAAATGATATTTTCATTGATCCTTATATTCATGGTTATGCTTCTGCTGGGCAGACAGTTCTATTTATCTCCAATGATGGATTATTGGTAACTGGGTATTTAAACTCATGGTTTGTTCCAGCCATGAAAGCCACAAAAACTGCTAGATTCACAGTACTGACCCCCAATGTTTATGATGTAAACTTGTGAAAAATGTTAATGAGCAGGAGCTATCAAGATACATGTACTCCCAATTCTGTGGCATGAGCAAGTTTTTTAAAGTAATGTTAAAAAAACTCTGGAATGTAGGTCACAGTTACCTAGTTTAGATGCCAAAATTATGTTTACCCAAAGATGTACCCACATTGCATCTTTGGTGTGACAACTGGTGATTGATAATGATTATATGATGTTTACCAGGAAATCAACACAAAAAAGGTTTAAAAGTGCAAAAGAGCTTCAGTTTTCAACATTAAAATGATATAATAACACTGAATATAATATTTTATAATATACCATATAAGCGATCATCCTTGCAGATGTAAAATTTACTCATTTTATCTAAAAAGAGGGTTTTTAAATTTTAGCAAATTTTATCACAGCAATTGCAGATATAAAGGTTTTTATTTTTAGCTGGGACAACCAGTAGTGTTTTTACCCCTAGCCAAAAATTTATTTGTATAAGTGTACCCTAAATTAGATCTAAATATACAACGCTCTAGGATCTTTAACAAGAAGCTAAAGTGGACCTCAGATCACTCACCTGGCTTACATCTACCTAAAAGCCAAATGTGAGGGCAGTTGGCCAAGAAATCTGGGTTAGTATGATGCTTTCTGACATTGAATGGTTTTATATTTTTTAGTAAATGCTGTCAAATTGGATGGCAGATCAGCATCATTAATACAAACTTTACAGGCCTTAAGCCAGAATGAAGCCATTTAAAACTTGTCTTATTTTTAGTAAAAATGGGCTATACTGAATAGTCAATCAGAATTATTTGTGCAAAACTTAAAGGTCTTCATGTCACGATGCTTTCTTTCAAACTAGGGTCAATTTCTCTGGAACAGTTTTTGAGAATCAGTCATCTTATGTTTCGTTTTTTATTTTTAGAAATGCAGCCAAATTTGATGCCAAAATGGCTGCATTTTGCTGAATTTGGTTTCAAATGGTCAAATTCTGTTCAGTAGTTTGTGAGATGAAGTTGTTTAAAGGTTTTTCCATTGTTGGTAATGGCATTGATATTTGATGGTGGATTCGCATCATATGTACAAATTTATAAGACCTTCATGCCTAAATTCTGTCAAATTTTGACAAATTCTATTTAACAGTTTTTTCAAGAAGTGATTTAAAGGTCTCTCTCTATATAGTAATTATATCCATAACTGATGGTGGATCAGCATTATTTGTACATTTAAATGACTATTATTCCTGAATGTGGTCAAATTCTGTCCAGTCGTTTTTGAGAAAGTCATTTAGAGGCATTTCTATTTTTAGCAATGGCAGCCATATCTGATGTCAGATAGACATCATTTGTAAAAACCTGAAAGGCCTTCATGCCATGATGCTCCCTGGCAAGTTTGGTTGAAAATGGTCCAGTAGTTTTAACTGATGATGCACACTAGATACTGGACCATACCATAACCTAACTTGGCCCTAAGAGTTATTCGTCAAGAAATCTGGGTCAGTAAGATGATTTCTGTAGATCTCCCAAAGCTGTTGATTGCATATGTTTTGAAAACATTTATTGCAATGTTTCTCCATTTTTTGCTATCTTCATCGATATTTGATGGTACAATAGCAATGTTTCTCCAAGATTAAAAGGCCATTATATTCTGTCAAAGTTGATCAAATCCTGTTGGGTGTTGTTGTTCTTTTGTGGATAAAGTTGTTTGTTTTTAGTTACAGTGGACATATTTGATTATAGATCAGCATCATATATTTAAATATGAATGGAGTTAAAACTAGGACACATTCTATCAAATTTGTTAACAATCTGAGCAGTTTTTGAGAAATCGCTGTAAAAAAGTTTTCTATTTTAAGCAACAGCAGCCATATCAGGTGGTGGATGAATATCACTTGTACAAATTTGAAAGACCTTTATGCAAAAGTGCTTTCTGTCAAATATGGTCAAATTCGGTTGAGCGGTTTTTGAGAAATTATTTAAAGGTTTCTGTTTTTTGTAATGACAGCCACATTTGATGGTGGCTTGGCATTATTTGCACAAAACCAAAAGCCCTTTATGCCTGGATGCCTTTTTGTTAAATCTGATCAAATTCTGAAAAGCAGTTTTTGAGAAGTGGTTTTAATTTTTTTTATTAATGGCTGCCATACTGGATGGCAGTTCAGCATCATTTATACAAATTTGAAAGCCCTTCATGCCAGGATGCTTTCTGTTAAATTTGGTCAAATTCTGTTGATCAGTTTTTGAGATGAAGTTCTTTAAAGGTTTTTCTAATTTAGTAACAGCAGCCATATTTGATAGTGGATTGGCATCATTGGTACTGACTTGAAACCACTTCATTCCAGGATGCTATCAAATTTGGTCAAAGTCTGTTGAATGGTTTTTGAGAAGTTGGTGAAAGGTTTACATGTTTTTAGTAACTGTGACCATATTTGATGATGGGTCTGCATCATTTGTACAAAATTGAAAGCCCTTTATGCCAGGATGCTTTCTGAGAAGAATTCATTTCAAAGTTTTTCTTTTGTTAGTAAAACCAGCCATATGGCAGTAGACATCATTTGCACAAATTTACAAAGATTTTTAAGCCAGAATTCTTTATGTCACATTTGTTCAAATTCTGCTACGCAGTTTTTAAAAAGGAGTAATTTCAAGATTTTTATATTTTAGTAGTGGCAGTCATATTTGATGATGAATCAGCATTATCTGTACAAAGTTGAAAGCCATTAATTTCAGGATGCTTTCTTTCAAATTTGGTCAAATTCTGTTGAGTACTTGTTAGAAAAAGTCTTTGAAAATTTTTTTTAATTTTATTTTTAGTAATGGTGGCCATATTTGATGGCAGATCAACATCATTTGTACAAACATTAAAACCCTTAATGCCAGGATGCTCACTGAAAAATTTTGTTGAAATGTGTCCAGTGGTTGATGAGATGATGTTTTAAAAAGCAAATGATGACAGATGAGACATATTGATGACACATGATCATCAATGCACTGGAGGGGGGGGGTCCCATATCAAAAGTTCATTTGGTCTTATGGCCAGGTAAACTAGAAAAAAGAGCTCCTTTTTGTCAAGTCGGTCTTTTATTTAGCATGAAAAGACATACATAAATGAGGAGTAAATAGCTTTAACACTGAAGACATGCACACAGATGGACATACATGTGGATGCCAAAGTGATTGCTTTGTCAAGCTTCCACCAAGTCATACTCAACAATAATAACAATAGTACAATAAATGGTACATTATATGCCCACCCTGGGTTTAATAGTCTTCTATGTTTGCACTAGCAGGGCATCATTGGTCTCAATTGTCTTGACCTCTAGTCAAGGTATATGGTTTTGAACCAGAAACCATTTTTTTCTTATCATACTTACCATGAATGTGACCTTTGACCTTTGGAACCCAAAACTATTGGTTTCTTTAGTATGTTTGGTCAGGGAACTTACTCTAGAAGAAATGTTATTGTGCAAAAAAAATTACGCACTGACTTTGACCTTTTGAACCCAAAATCAATAGGCTTCTTTGTTCTACAAAGCATAATCCATCTACAAACTTTGGTGAAGGTACATGGTTGAAAACTGTTTTTTTTTTGCAGAAACCATTTTTCATTTTTCAGCCAGAGTAACCTTGATCTTTGACCTTCTGATCCCCAAATCAATAGTCTTCTAACTTATTCCAAGTGAAAGCCATCCACAAAGTTTAGTTGAGGTCTGTGATGTAGAACTAAAGTTACTGTGTAGAAATCATTTTTCTTCCAGTCACAGTGACCTTCACCTTTGACATTTCATCCCCAAAATCAAAAGGCTTCTTCTTTACCCCATGTGCAAGCCATTCAAAATGATTGGTCCAGCCTGATCTGTGATGTAGAACTAATATTATTGTGTAGAAAACATTTCTCTTCTTTCAGTCACAGTGACCTTGACCTCTGACCTTTTTACTCCAAAATTGATGTGTTTTTTCCTTACCCCCAAATGCAAGCTATTTACAAAGTCTGGTGACAGCAGATGGTGGTTGGTTTGGTATGGTTTGGTGTTTTACAGCACAGTAACAGACTGTGTAGAAACAAAATAGGAAATAAACATATAGATGTACATATGGACAAATAGATGTACATACAATGTCATGACATAATATGCACTGCCTTATGGCAGGCATACAGAATAGTGTTAAATTAAACTGAGCTTCTAGCTGGGAATAGAAACAAGAATAACCCTGTCCTTACTATTGTTAGCCCAATCAGCTACTGCATGTTCACAAATGCTAGTTAAGGTGCATGGTGTGAATAGTCCTTTATTTTGTCCACAGCACTGGTTAGGCTGTGGTCCCATGAATCACAATATCAGCAACATGAATTAGTGAATTCTACTTAGTCATAATAAGACCACTTAATTTTTTGTCTTATTATTCAATTTATGCACTAGTTCCAAAGACTGGGTGTCAACTGGAAGAAAGAAACATATACTTGGATATAATCTGGAGTATGGTTAGTCACTTTAAACTTGAATTCTGGGAACAAAGAATAATGAATTATTCTCATTGAACAAATGGGTACTGTTTCTTTGCTTTTCTCCCCAAAATATCACAAAATGATAACAGAAATTTGGTGACATTTATTTTAGTGGATACTAAATTTGGACTGGATTTATCTTCATGATCTCAATTATCTTAAAGTACTAAATTTCTAAAATTTCAACACCACTAAAATAAAATGCTACATGGTAGAATTTAATATTGGAAAGATTTTGATATGTATTGCATAAATTATTATAACAGATGTAAAGAATAATCAACATAAAAATAGAAACAACACATATAAGGTTATGTAAGATGTGTTCCTGGTCAAATGTGTATTGCAGATGTGCTTAAAAATTATTCTCAGTTAATGAGTTTTTAACAAATAAAATGTATATATTGAGCTGATAACTTGAAATATGGATTAGATTCATGGGTCGATTCCTATTTTCATAAAATTCTATGGTTTTCTGTACATTTACTTTCTCAAAAGATATTTTCATGTATTCAAAATAATAGTACCAATCATGTACCAATTCGAAATCAACATATTCAATAACAATGCATTTCACTATCAGTAGGGCTTGACATGGAACACATTCAGGTTGCGGTTGATCTATAAGTAGTGTTTTCATCCAAGCGATTTTAGGATGGCATTGCACCATATCATTTTTTCCCTCCCCCAAGCTGTTTCTTCCATAGCACCAGGCTGTTTTTCCAACAACTAACCATTTTTATTCAGTTACAAAATGCCCCATTTCGCTTCTTGTAAATGTAAACAGTTGCTTATTTGCAATTTTAATTTCAACATTGTTTTTATGATCATATAAGGCTATTTATTATGGAGCAAATCACCAATGAATAACACTGTGCAGTGATGCATAAAGGAAGCCTTTATTTATTGGAACTGTTTGCGGCAGTGTGTACACTCACTGGACAATGTTTTGACATGCAGTGTGTACACTCAATGGACAATGTTTTGACATGCAGTGTGTACACTCACTGGACAATGTTTTGACATCCAGTGTGTACACTCACTGGACAGTGTTTTTACATGCAGTGTGTACACTCACTGGACAATGTTTTGACATGCAGTGTGTACACTCACTGGACAATATTTTGACATGTAGTGTGTACACTCACTGGACAATAATTTGACATGCAGTGTGTACACTCACTGGACAATGTTTTGACATGCAGTGTGTACACTCACTGGACAATGTTTTGACATGCAGTGTGTACACTCACTGGACAATGTTTTGACATGCAGGTGAGTAAATATAATTGAAGGAATGATCTTTTCCAACATGAATTGTCATTGCAGCCAATTGCTGCATATGGTCACTTTTCTTTATTCCAAATGACATGATAAATTGTCTTTGCAGCCAATTGCTGCATATGGTCACTTTTCTTTATTCTAAATGACATGATGAATTGTCTTTTCAGCCAATTGCTGCATATGATCACTTTTCTTTATTCTAAATGACATGATGAATTGGCATTGCAGCCAATTGCTGTATATGGTCACTTTTCTTTATTCCAAATGACATGATGAATTGGCTTTGCAACCAATTGCTGCATATGATCACTTTTCTTTATTCCAAATGACATGATGAATTGGCATTGCAGTCAATTGCTGCATATGGTCACTTTTCTTTATTCCAAATGACATGATGAATTGTCTTCGCAGCCAATTGCTGCATATGGTCACTTTTCTTTATTCCAAATGACATGATGAATTGTCTTCGCAGCCAATTGCTGCATATGGTCACTTTTCTTTATTCCAAATGATATGATGAATTGTCTTTGCAGCCAATTGCTGCATATGGTCACTTTTCTTTATTCTAAATGACAGGATGAATTGGAGGCCATGGATTTCGTTCAGCACTTTCCTGAGTTTGGATGATTAGAATTATGACTATGAAGGCTTCAATAAGTCTGATATAGGCTCCAGTTGGAGTCAGCTGTCTAAGAAGTAACAGGTCAAGTATAGAAAGGGTCAACCCAATGATTGACAGGTCACCCTTGTTCAAAGATTTTTGATGTCTTTTAATTTGAAACACTAGTCCCATTGTGTATTTACTAGCAAATTTCTCCAAGATTTCATCCTTTGTTTTGTGTCATTGCAGAATTTGGCATAGCATTTCTTGAAAGTTTTTAACCAACAGAATATCTTATATCTGTTAGTCCATTGTCTAATTTTGGATTAAAATGAGTAACCTCATGATTAAATACCTGTTAACATTTTCATGTCAAACATGTATGAATATTTAATGAAGATCTGGTATGTACAATGTGATTATTTGTTCACTTTTTCTTGGAACACAATGCATTTTGCAAATATGGATTTATGCAGACTTTTCCATACTAACATAATACTTATCAGTTTTGGTTTGTTTTTTTGTACTTACGATAATTACATTCCACTTATCTAAAAGAAATGAGCAGTGTTTGAAAGCTGAATTTGCATTATAAACAATACATAGGAAGTGCTTATGACCTTGATGCCCATACAACTGATAGAAACTGTTGAATAGGTCAAATGTGATAATCTAAAGCAAATTTGGGGTAAAATGAGTTCTCTATTGATCTTTTCTGATGAATACATTTAGTGCTGTCATCAGTGCATCCCCTCACCTCCCAAAAGGGGAGGGGGGCTACAACAATTTTTTAACCCTTTACCTCGCATAAGCACTTTTGGGTACTTCTACTGCATTCCAATGGAAGTGGTTTTTGATAACTCGGTGTGATTCGCATAAAAGCGTATTTGGATGCCTGTACACAATCTGCACAGAAGCTCATTTCGACACTGACAGTAAACATCTGCCATTTTTAGCTGGTTTTCATAGTGCCACCTTCAAGGAAACCCCCTATTAGAAACTACAGACATTTAGTTAAATGACCATTATGTCAAATCATGTGGTTGCTATTTAACATAGAGTCATAATCTATTTAAAGTAACTAGGTTGGATTCTCCACTATCCAAAATGGAGGCCATGGATTTCGTTCAGCACTTTCCTGAGTTTGGATGATTAGAATTATGACTACGAAGGCTTCAAAAAGTCAGATATAAGCTCCAATATCAATGTAGGCAACACCAAGTTTTGATAATTTCTCAAATCTGGATGATTTAGTGATACAGACATGGACAACGAACTGTAGATTTAGAGGTTGAGAAAGGTCATCTATGGTTAGTCACACAGCTTCACTGACTTGACAGTGAATGAGTTCTATCAATATTTTAAAGCACATAAAAAATTCTTCTGTGAAAAGTAATTATACAACAATAAAGATAAGATTTTACTCTTAAACATATCTATAGATAACAAATATATACAAAAAAGGTAAAATGGTTCAAATGTATGTTAAACTTAACATATACTACACTGCTATAAATTTTACAGGCAGGCCTATTCACATAGAGTCATTTAGGTAACAGGTTTAGATTTGTATTTATAGCACACTGCACTCTGCGGCTTTGGCACATGTATATCGACAGCCTATGCAATGAAAGACACTATGAGGTAAAGGGTCAATCAATATTGTGACTTTACTAATATTCTTTAAATAACAATGGAGAGATTAGCCAATTTAAAGTTATACTGACAGATTGACTTGAGTACAGTGATTATTAGCTAGATAAGGCATGTGTACACATCAATTCACATGACTTGTCTTTACCTAAACAATGCATTTCTTGGTAAAACAAACACTTCATTTGCACAGTCGATATGCTCAAGTGACCACTTTAAGTAGTAAGAAACCACTGTTTGGTTTGGAAACACCTGGCCATTGACTGTGGATAGCAAGTGACCATTTAATACATGACTTTTATAGAGGAAATTTCATGGGCGGACATGGAAATGGTCATTGAGTCCAGATGACAGCTAAATAATGGTGACCATTTGACTGTATTAACCATGCATTAGATTTCCTTTCAAGACATTACTGACACATGTATCTTTTGCAAATGTAAGATGACAAAATTAATACTAAGAAAGACTATCATGGATTTTATTCCTGCAACTTTTTGGGTGGAGTACATATGAAACAAGATTTTAAAACTTTACAAGTCAACTACTCACCTTGCAGATTTCCTAATTTTACAACAACAAAAACAATAATAATAATATCATTAATAATAATAACAACAACAATGCATCATGATAGAATAAGGTGCCCTTTTGATTATATTATAATAATTACCATGCCCTCTTAGATACTGGGAAAAATAATAAGTATGTGTGAATGTGTCAAGTAAGTATGACCTATTCAACAGCAAGTTAGGATTTTGCATCTGCAAACAATTCTCTAAGCAGAAGAAATTCTCCAAGAACTAGCTTGAGGGAGGGACATTTAATGTTTATATATTTCAAAGAGTTTGCCACTTGCTTTGTATGTATTAACTGATGTAATATTTAAGAGAACTCAGTGAAAATTTAGAATTCAATGGTGGAATATTTTAGGCAAATTTGGCTGCAGCATCAGCTAGGTAACCAGCAAATTACAATTTGTTTTCTCATATTCACAAGATTGTTGTATGTGATCAAAACTTGCTTATCATAGTGTTTTTAGATTTCACATTTGTAAAGTTTGTAGGTTAGACAGAGTCAGATAAAATGATTGATTTTTTGTTGAGTTTGCAATGTAATCATGCAAGGTGAATAGCTTCAATTTTGGCTATAAAAAAAACACTTTATCATGTAGGTGGCTCTTAACTGCATGTTGCCTAACAACAACAGCCATGGTCACCTATTCTCCCTCCTCTATCAGTATAAATCTCAATATGATGTTTACAGAAACCTATAGATTTGATTAAAGTGGATCTCAAACACTGTGGGATTTGGGGTTGATTTGATTCAAGTGTATTTCAAATACTATGGGATTTGGGGTTGAATTTTTATCCTTAATTAAGTAAAAAATAAACGTAGGCTGTTTAAGTATCCAAGGTGGAATGTTTATGCAATTCTCCAAGTTGGTTAACATCTACATTATTCTGCATTCTGTATTCAATCCAGAGATCAATGGTTGGGGTCAAATTTTGTTTTCTTTGAAATAATACTTTTGTATTCTGTACCAAAGACATTATATTTTGGATTGTCCAGATTTGCTTTTAACTTCAAAGTATATTGAGGGTTAGCATTTCTCACCTCAGATATAGAGATGGTTCATTTGCTTCCACATAAAGACTTTCTGCTAGTAATGTTCTGCATGCTCCCACAAGTCTCAAACCCTGGTGGTTTATGGGATCTATCATTTGAAAATGTGATTTATAAATGAAAATGTGATTTATAAACTGATCCATAGCTTTGATCGAATGAGAAATCAATTGAGTTATAGCAAGACATTCGTGCTCCCTAGTCAGTGCAGGAAACAACCTGAAGTACATTAAGTAGGTGAAAAAGGTACTGAAATTAGAGCTGACATCATTTTTAACAGTTTCAAATAAAACCTGGAAAATACCTCACAGCAACTTCATCACAGGATGCGCCAACACAGTCTGGACACAACAAAATCCTACATACTGCCTGCTTTTTGAATGGTGTCTGTATGTCTTGGATATAACAGATATTATAAAGGGGCTCATGCAATACTGATAAATTCAAAGTTGAATCAAGGTCTGAAGCCTGTCAAAAAAGAGAATTATGACAAACTGAACTTCAATATTGCTGATATAAGGCTGCCATTAGATTCTAATTTTGATAACTCATTTGGATAATTATATATGGTATCCATGTTCTAGATGTACATTAGCACAAAATGGTCTACCTAAAATGAATGCACATATAGTTGAATATGTAATTACTTACAACTGAATCCAGGGATGTATCTTTGACTAGGTCAATCAAACAATGCACAAAGGCTCTCTGTTGGCTGGTGTCTGCCCTCCCTACATAAAGAAAAAAGTTAAAGAATGATTTTATACTTTTTATTTAAATTCAAAAGAAACTCAGTAAACATTCATAATGGTATAAACTAATCGTGAAATTATCACAATTACCTCAAAATAATGTCAATCATAGAAACCATGCTATGACAAGGGTTCCACAAAAAAATGTCATACCAAGAAACCATGCTATGACAAAGGTTCCACAAAATAATGTCATACCAAGAAACCATGCTATGACAAGGGTTCCACAAAATAATAACACACCAAGGAACTGTGCTATGACAAGGGTTCCACAAAATAATATCACACCATGGAACCATGCTATGACAAGGGTTCCACAAAATAATATCACACCAAGGAATCATGCTATGAAAAGGGTTACACAAAATAATATCACATCAAGGAACTATCCTGCATGTTATATGACGTTCTAAACTTTTAACATAAAATCTTAAAAAAATATTGATGTTGCCATGATTACCTCCTACTGTATGTCTGCTACATCCCAATTGAGCCAAGACAAAAATCAGCCGATGAATGCAAACCTTTATGACAAGGATTTGATGAACTCTTCCTTAATTTTTCTAAAGGGCTGCAGAAACTATGCTGAATTTTTGCTTACATTAAGTTTTCTTGCTAAACTTTTGCTTACATAGTTTTCTCTTCTGAATTTTTGCTGAACACTTTTAAACTTTTTCTGCAAAGACGCTGAACTGTCAACAAGGTTCTGAATTGTTCAGTGCAGTGCTTAACTGTTCAGCAAGTTGCAGAATTTCTGAGAAATTACTGAAATATTCAGAAACATTTCAGAACAAGAGTACTATAAATGGTACATTATATGCCCATCAAGTATAAATGGTACATTATATGCCCATCAAGTATAAATGGTACATTATATGCCCATCAAGTATAAATGGTACATTATATGCCCATCAAGTATAAATGGTACATTATATGCCCATCAAGTATAAATGGTACATTATATGCCCATCAAGTATAAATGGTACATTATATGCCCATCAAGTATAAATGGTACATTATATGCCCATCAAGTGTTTAATAGTCCTCTATGCAGACAAGAGTAAGGCACAGTTGACTCTGGAGATTATTGACCAACAGCTCTCAATGACCTTGACCTTTGGTCATGGTATATGGTCTTGAACCAAACTTACTGTTCAGAAACAATTATAATCTTATTTACAATTATAATCTTATTTACAATTATAATCTTATTTACAATTATAATCTTATTTACAATTATAATCTTATATAATAATATAATCTTATTTACAATTATAATCTTATTTACAATTATAATCTTATTAACAATTATAATCTTATTTACAATTATAATCTTATTTACAATTATAATCTTATTTACAATTATAATCTTATATAATAATATAATCTTATTTACAATTATAATCTTATATAATAATATAATCTTATTTAGAATTATAATCTTATATAATAATATAATCTTATTTACAATTATAATCTTATTTATAATTATAATCTTATTTACAATTATAATCTTATTTACAATTATAATCTTATATAATAATATAATCTTATTTACAATTATAATCTTATTTACAATTATAATCTTATTTACAATTATAATCTTATTTACAACTATAATCTTATTTACAATTATAATCTTATTTACAATTATAATCTTATTTACAATTATAATCTTATTTACAACTATAATCTTATTTACAATTATAATCTTATTTACAATTATAATCTTATTTACAATTATAATCTTATTTACAATTATAATCTTATTTACAACTATAATCTTATTTACAATTATAATCTTATTTACAATTATAATCTTATTTACAATTATAATCTTATTTACAATTATAATCTTATTTACAACTATAATCTTATTTACAATTATAATCTTATTTACAATTATAATCTTATTTACAATTATAATCTTATTTACAATTATAATCTTATTTACAATTATAATCTTATTTACAATTATAATCTTATTTACAACTATAATCTTATTTACAATTATAATCTTATTTACAACTATAATCTTATTTACAATTATAATCTTATTTACAATTATAATCTTATTTACAATTATAATCTTATTTACAATTATAATCTTATTAGACACTGGAACTCTTAACCTTTAGAGCCCAAACTTTAAAGGTTTCTTTCTTATCCCAAATGAAAGCCATCATTAGTCTAGAACAATTGTTATTGTGCAAAACCCATTTTTACTTCTGTTAAAATGACCTAAACCTATGACCCCAACATCAATAAACCTCTTCCCTATCTTAAGTGCCAGCCCTCCACAAACTTTGGTCAAGGTATATACTCTAAAACTAAAGTTATTTTGCGAAAACATTTTTTTTCCTTTATTCAGTGACCTTGACCTTTTAACCCCAAAATCAAATGGGTTTTTTTCTTACCCAAAGTATAAGCCATCAAAGATATATGGTCAATAAATGAAATTTGTGTGAGCAAACCATTTCAGCCAGTGACCTTGACCTGTGACCCCAAATCAACAGGCTTCTTCCTTACTCCAAGTGCAGGCCATCCACAAAGTTTAGTCCATGTCTGTGATGTAGAACTAATATTACTGTGCAGAAACCATTTATCTTCTTTCATTTACAGTGACCCTGACCTATGACCATTATATCCCGAAATCAATTGGCTCCTTCCTTACCCCAAGAACTAGTCATCCACCAAGTTTGGTAAAGGTAGATCGTGTAAAACTAAATTTATTGTGTAGAAACAAAACAGGTAACAGCTGAACAGATGGATGGACGTCATAACAACAAACATTAGAGCTTTTGGAAGGGCATATAAAAATTAAGAATGGAGTTAAATAATGGATTCAGAAAAGAAATGCAATTATTCTTGCGGTGAATATTAATAATAATAATAATAATGATGATGTCAGGGATGATTATTAATAACAAGAACAACAATAATAATAATAATAATAATAACAATAATAATAATAATTATTATTATTATTATTATTATTATTATTATTATTATTATTGTTCCCCATGACAATGAAAATTACTTTCAAAACTGATATTGATAATTTTCTTCACTCTGGCTTAATTATAAGCAAAATTTACAAAAATGACAATTTTCCTTCAAATTAACCCCATCTTGGAAGAATCTTTGAATTATTGCATTCTTCAAATAACCTTCTTTTATTGTGCAAGACCAGGTTTTTTCATGGTGCAGTTTAAGTCCAAAATGACTTAGTCTTGGCTTGCCCAGACTGTATCTGCATACAGAATTTGAAGATATTAGTCTGGGAAATATATGGTACAAGCTGTGTGGATTTTTGTACAAGCAGATACATTTTGATCCCATCCCTTGAGCATGTGTTGACATCACTGAGATTGTGATGTCATAATGAACATAATGTCAAAAATGATGTTCGGCTAATATACAACAAAATTCATCATACAATATTCTTCCTGACTGATCATCATTTAACTTTTATTTATCTCAAAAGCATGAATTTGCACGATTTGTTGTAACTATGAATTTAATTTACCACAGTCAACACTCAAGGCACCATCCAGCATCCTAAAATTTGCTCTGCATCACTTTCATTTCGCTTTGTTTTTCCCTAGGCCCTGGTTTGGCTATCCACTGCATGGAGATGAAAGCCAAAGCAGGCCAGGTAAGCCAGGTTACAACAGACTATGCTTCTTATCACTTACATTAGCCTTTGTAGACTGCTTCCATGTTTTTATTTCCACCAGCTGAGGACCTTTGCTCTTTTGTTTAATAATAACATCATCAGTGTAAACACAGGAGGATAGCTGACAGCAATGACTATTCAAAAAAGTTGCTTGTTTTCGGCGTTATTCTCAACCCTATCCAATTTTCATTCTTGACTACTACTTATTATACCTCATATTTAATATATTTATTCCCTTAACCACATAAAGTTTAATATAATCTTGCTGGAAACTGCATTAACTGATAGTGCTTTTTGCCTCTATTATTATATGTACTTGCTTATAAGTCAAATTCCAACTGCAAACAACACAGACCATGATCTGCTGTTGTATAATGTGCCAGTAGATCAGGGTCTATGTTGTTTGTTCTGCTGATTAATCCTAACAAACTGCATAAACCCAGATCTGCCAGCACATTATGTCATGGCAGATCTGGGTCTGTGCAGATTGCAGTTGGACTCAATTTATAAGTGAGTATATATGGTAAGCTGGACTATCCTCAGTATTATTGACAGTTTTTTTACTGTTCATTTACAGAAAACAATATTAGTAAACTAATCTTTTGATAGGTATTTGTATAATATGATCAAATTTCCTAAGATAATTCTGTTTGGGGAAAAATCATAACTCTTGGTATTGGCTTCAAATTCACAGATTTTTTTTCTTATTTACAACTTTCCCAGCTAGAAGACGAAGATATTTTAAATTCGAATTTCATCCCAACATTTACTGATAAGTATAAAAAAAACAAAATCAGATGTTAGACTCTTCAATCCACTTTGACAGCTGGGAAAATCTGTGTCATCAATTACTGATTTAGCTGAATGCCTGTGATGCAGGTAGCTCCCATTCAATCCCACAGTGCAATGCATAGAGTTTGTTTACATGCATGATGTCATATGGACATAGGCCTCTTGGTAGATGATGGACTTATATGTTGCTTCTTTGTTTCATGCATTTATATAACAGATATGCACAGATTTGGGACATTCTTTCTCTATGGAATAAGATGACTCTATGGTTTTGACAGGAGGTCCTAAGGTTTACTGCATTGAAAATTCAAGAGGATTTTACCTCAATGCCACTCAAATGGAACAATCAAATACCACAATATTTACCTCAATTACAGCAGTATTTATTTGGTACAATTAACAATATGCCAGCAAGAGCTAGAACTCATTAGTAAAATGATATGACAGCAATTAACTTAAAGTCTAAAGACAGATACAATGACTATTTTTCATTTCAAAGTAAAAAAATCTATTTTTAAAAATGATACTGAAAATAGGCAATTAGGGCCTTAAAAATAATTGTCATTACCATATGTACCCACTTATAAGTCAGATCCAACTGCGAATTGCATATACCCAGATCTACTATCGCATAATGTGCCAGCAGATCTGGGTATATGCAGTTTGTTAGGACTAATCAGTAGAACAAACACAGACTCTGATCTGCTGGTGCATTATGCGATGGCAGATCAGGGTCTATGTTGTTTACAGTTATACCTGACTTATAAGCAAGTATAGACAGTAGGTAACCCGATTCTACTTTTGCTTGAGTTTTTAATAGCAAGATCTTAAAATCGGTAGGTTTTTATCAAATTTAATGATTAATTAATAGAATACACAACTGCCTGTTCATAAATAAAAAAGACCCCTTCTGACCATTTTCTTGCATTTTACCCTAACCACACAGTTAAATTTTTTAGGCATTAACAATTGTTTAGACATCTAAGACACAATACCTGCAATCCATAATAGTGTATATTTTGATCCATAATCTCATTAGCCTACATGTATGAAGGTGATATTTAACTAATATTAACACGCAAATGTACATGTACAGTAATAATATAAAGAATTTAAAGCAAATAATGGCATTAAGAACTGCTCTACAATAACTAGGTAAACTATTCATACTGCAAAATGTCTCTAGTGGACAAGTGTTGTATTTTTCTATGTATTAGTCAATATTTTTTCCTTTAAGAAAAGATCCTTGACTTAAACTCCAATTCAACTTATACGCTGTGTACCTGGGGAAAATCCATTCATGATGATGTGGAATGCTGGAAATCCAACTTATTCAAGGTCTCATCAATATCAAGGTGTATAAAAAAATCTCATTGAAATCCAACATTACTTAGTAAAGTTATTCTGCAGAAATGTTAAGCTAGGAGGGGAAAAAAATCATGGGCCATAACTCCTGTAAATGGTGTTATGGAAAGCTGGAAATCAAAATCATTCAAGGTCTCATCATTTTACAGCTGCATGCCAAATTTACCATACTTGGTAAAGAAAAGTTGCAGAAATCAAAGTCAGGAGAAGAGGCAAATCTAGAGGCATACATGGTGAAAATGATGTCATGGAACAATAGAAATAGAAAAATTTTAAGGTCTCATCAATGAGAACCTGTACGCTAGATTGGTTGAAATCCAACAAACCTTAGTAAAGTTATGCTACAGAGCGAATCAGGACTATAGGCAATCAGGGGGCCATAACTCCTGTAAATGATGTCGTGGAACTCTGGAAATCAAACTCATTCAAGGTCTCATCAATATAAAGCTGTATGCCAAATTTGGCTGAAATCCAAGAATACCTGGTACAGTGATGCTGTTGAACCAAAGTGAGGAGGAATATTAATCTCAGGGCATAACTTTGTAAATGATGTCATAGAACACTTGAATTCAAACTCATTCAGATTCTTATCAATATGAAGCTGCATGGCAAAACTGACTGAAATCCAAGAAAACTTAGTAAGTTATTCTATAGAACAAAAAGTCATGAGAGCTCGGAATCAGGAGGAAAAACTCATGTAAATGGTGCCATGGAACTCTTGAAATCAATCTCATTCAAGGCCCATCAATACAAAGATGCAAGCCAAATTTGGGTTAAGTTGAATTATTCATGGTAAAGTAATACTGCAGAAACCCCAGGTCAGGAGGACAGGGCATAGCTCCCCTAAATTATGTCGTAGAATGCTTAAAATCAAGCTCATTCAAGGTCTCATCAATATAAAGTTATATGCCTTTGTTAGGTTGAAATCTAACCATTTTTGGTAAGGTTATGCTGCAGAAACGCCCCAAAAAACAAAGAAAACTTGGTAATGTTACAATTCAGAAACTAGGGCTGGATTGGTATATTGATAAACCAGTATAGATCAATATTACAAGCCAATATGATAACCAATAATTATTCTTAACTGTATCAGTTCAATAAGAAATTTTAAAATTCTAACAAATGCTCAACTTCAACTTATTGTTCAAAATGTTACATTCAATAAATGGGATAAATCAATATAACAGCTGTTTTTCATATGAATCAGTCAATAACACACAACAGGAAGTAAACACCAAATCAAGTATGTAGAGCTGCATCTGTATGCACAACTAATGGTACAACTAGTGCATTCCCATATCCTTGGAAAATAGAACATTTCAGTGTGATTTGGCTTAATTAGGTAACCACAATAATAATTTATACATAAACATGCTTGAATAGCACTAAATGTGTATATTGTCAATACATATCCTGTAACGGAAGATGCGTATCGTGATACATATTGTATCGAAGTGAGCAGCTCATTTATAGCCCTAGCAGAAATTAAAGTCAAGAGGATGGGCATAAGGGGGACAAAAACCTGTAAATGGTGAACTAAAACCGAAATCCAAACATTTTTGGCAAAGTTATGGTGCAGGAACCAAAATCAGGAGGATGATCAATCAGTGGGCATAACTCCTGTAAATGATGCAGTGGAGCACTTGAAATCAAACTCAATCAGTATATACTGCAAAGTCTCATTAATATAAAACTGCATGCCATATTTGGTTGAAAATCCAACAATCCTTGGAAAGTTAAGCTGTGGAAACGAAAGTCAGGAGGTCATTATGTAAAGTGGGGGATATCAGCTTGAATATAATTGGAGTATAGGCACTATACTGAGCCTGCAGACACTTCCAAGTTGCTACTCGGCAATGATGTCAGTAATCCTCAAATAACTACAATCTTTATCATGTAGGTCTCTGACTGATAATGTAAATGGCTTGTAAACATATGCTACCAATATAGCTGTACTGTTTGCATTTGTCACAGGAAAGGCTTGGGTGCATTGGTTCAGATAGCTCAAGAGGAAGAGTGCTCATTTAGAGTTGGGAAGGTCCTGCATTCGAGTGGTCCAGCCATAACTATTTCCTCTAACATTTGGTGGCCATAGTGGGAATCACAAAATATAGATCTGTAATAGTCCTAAAGAATTAGACTTTCAGGTTCTAAAGGTAGATCTACATGGGATGAATAATGGAGACCTGAGGACATGTCTGCATAAGTTGAATAATGGAGACCTGAGGACATGTCTTAGAAAAGCAGAGTGAAAATGTCACAGGAACGGATTGAGTGTATCAGCTCAGAAAGAGCACCCATCTAGAGTTATGTACATCCTGGATTGGAGTTCCACTCCAGCTGCACATATTTTCTGCTGTGACATTTGGTGGAAATGGTGTGGCTCATGCAATACATACCTGTCATACTCAAAAAGTGTTTGACTTACTGCCTCATAAGGTAAGTCACTGTGGACATGTAAAGAAGGTGAGAGGACATGTCTTCAAAGCATTTGGAATATGTTGCAGGAATGAATTGGATGCATTGGCTCACAGAGCACATGTGGTAGAACACCTATCTAGAGTTAGGGAAGTCCTGGGTTAGAGTCCTGGTCCAGACACAAATTTTCCCTCTAATATTTGGTAGCCATGGTGGAGATCACACAATACAGATCTGTCATAATAAACCCAATGAACCCAATCTGTCTCTGTGATATATTCCCCTGATTCTGAAGACACATCATCACGTCTCTGTTATTCATACCAGATAGATCTACCTACTTAAGCTCAAAGTCAAATTCTTTTTGAGTCCATGAGTCCACCAGTGCCAGAAAAGTTCACTGGTCCAAGTCATCCGCAAAGTTTGATAACTATAAATGGTGGAAAACTGAAGCTTTTGTGCATAATCCATATTTGTAACAGATACTGGATGTCATAACATAATATGCTCTGCTTTATGGCGGGTGCATACAAACCTGAGTTTAAATATGTGAGTTAATCTTCTAAAGAAAATGAGCTGTGACACCAAGAAATGAAACATTTATGAATATCTGCTGAAGTGTGAATGATAAATTTTGATGAAAAATTGCTGAAAAAGGTATCTATTTCAGACAAAATTCAGCAATAATCAGTTAAACATGTTTAGCAAAAAATTTAGAAGTCATTTAAGCAAATTTTCAGCAACTTATTTTCATGCACATGCAAACATAATGGTAAGCTAAAAAAATACATAAGGTCTCATTTGCATGAAGTATTCACTCACCACCAAGACTGATGAAATACAGGACACATTTCTGCTGCAGTCTCCTGTTGTTGAGGAGTGCTCTTTTTACAGATCTTGAGACCGTCTCAAACTGACCACTGTCATAGGTACACTTTAAAAGCTTCAGAACCTGCTGAAAAGCTGACTGAGAAAACAAAATGAACAAAGCCCTGTTAGAAATATGTATGTAAGGAAGACAGAAATAATTTATTAAAATATACTTAAATTCTCATATATTTTCCCCCACTATTTCAAGCCTTCTGAACTTTCCGTCTTGCAAGTTTAATAAATTCAAACTTACTGGTAGGAAGAAATGAGAAATTGAAAGCTGAGTACTAATTAAAATAATGTATTCCAATTGAGATGTTTCATAAAGTTGGTCCTAACAAACAAATTCCAGAAACTGATGTCCCATGCTTTTCATTGTCCTTAATATCATGCTCTCTAGAACATTTGGTTGAAATCCAATGATAATTAACTTAAAGGGAGTTATTGTGCAGAAGCACAAAAATGGGTTTGTCTGGTAACCAAGAGTTATAACTCTGTTAAACAAAACAAAACAGTGACAACTGATCTCGACCAAAGTCTCACGAAAATCAAGCTGAACACCAAATTTGGTTGAAATCAAATAATAATTAAGGGAGTTATAACTCTGATAAACAATGGTGTAGAATGCTGATAATCAAACTCAGCCAAAGTTTTATCAATAACAAGGTACAAACTAAATTTGGTTGAAAACCATTAATAATTAAGGGAGTTATTGTGCAGAAAATGAAAGCAGGACAGATGAACAGAAGTACTGATGGATAGGCCAAAATTTAAAGTCCCTAATTATCTATGAAAAGCTGGGGACATTAGAAATCTTAATGGCAAGAAAACTTTTTTTTTTAATTGGATATGAATAGCACTAAGTTATTGGTTGTGCCAGCATAGAACAATCTATACTCGGTATAAGCCGAGTCCAAATGCTAACAACATAGACCTTGATCTGCCATCGCATAATGCACCGGCAGATCAGGGTCTATGTTGTTTGTTCTACTGATTAGTCCTTACAAACTGCATAGAACCAGATTTGCCAGCTCATGATGCGATGGCAGATCTGGGTCTATGCAGTTTGCAGTTGGTATCGTCCTATACGCGAGTATAAACGGTAGATATAAAAAATGTATATTCCAATCAAGAGTTCAAATCAATGTAAAGTATAAAATCTGTTGTAATGTTGTGCTTTTATGATTTTAAAAACTCTGATGAAATATTCCAAATAAAATGATTCCAAATGAAAAGTCATGATGGTTTGCACTTCTCTAGATTGTACCATATTGAAAGTGTGGAGTTGTCACAATTAACCTCATCTATAACAAATATAGGTGACTTTCTGATAGCATGGATAGATAGCAAAATGGACAATGCAGGAAACTAATTATTGGAGTAAATTTTGTTTCTTCGATAATACTTACCTGATCATAATGTTAGTAGAAAAGGTACGAGGCAGTGGGAGTTACATTCCCTTACCCAAGAGCTGACCTTGACTAGTCACCTAATCTATGTGAAGCAGCTTCGGGTCATATGTGAGATACAGGCTATGGTTAGTGCATGGTCAATGCATGGATGTGTTTTACAGAAAAAAAGTTTTGTCATGTAATTCCAGTGTAAGTAGAGTAACCTGTATCATTATAAAGCTGCTGAATGACCTGGCATCATTACAAAGCTGCTGAATGACCTGGCATCATTACAAAGCTGCTGAATGACCTGACATCATTACAAAGCTGCTGAATGACCTGGCATCATTACAAAGCTGCTGAATGACCTGGCAAAGCAGCCTGATACACTGCTGATATATGTCTCACAAGGTTGAACTGAACCCTTTGGGATGAAAGGTCTTTGAAGTAAAAGCTGGAGAAAATTGTCTATGACCTCCATCCCTTGACTTGAACGATGTTAGTCATGGAACAGTTGTGCTCAAATGCCAGTGGCAACTGACAAAACCTCATAAGCCGATATTCATAAGAAATTCATCTGGTCTTGGGTTAGATCCTTGTTGACTGAGTGGATAACCCCATGGATCCAGAATGACAATACCTGAGCTGAAATATCATCCCTTCCTTAAGTGTCAAAATAAGTGAGAGCTTCCTCTTCTGATGGGCTGTCTGCTTGAGGTACCACTTCAGTACCTTGACAGGGTCTTGTAGATGGGTGGAAGAGTCCAAAAAAAAGCAAGTGATTTCTAGACAAAAGACTGATTTCTCAGGCAGGGGCCATCATGAAAGAAAGTGAACCATCATGGTGGAACTGCAGAGAGTTCAGATCAACTGATAAGGTGTGGATCTCTCTAATTCTGTCTGCTATAGGCAGAGTAGCCACGAAAGCAAATCTTGTATGAAAGGTGAGTATAAGAGCATCTATACAGTGGTTTGAGGGTGCCATTTCAACCATGTCAGAACCCATGGTAGGTTCCATTTTGGATAAAAGGCAAAAGCCTTTGGTCGAGACAAGTCAAAATTGGCTGGAAGGTCAGTGAGGTCTTTGTTATAGCCTATGTCCTCCCTTCCATGATGGCAAAAGTGTTAGTGATCAAGGAATGGTAGCCTTCTTCTCCTCAAAAAGCCATAGGAGAAAGTCAACTAATTGTAGTATGGAGGCTTTCAAGGGAGAGATGTATCTTTGCTCAAAACACAGGAATAAAAAACTCTCCATTTCTTTTCATATATTTTTTAAGTGGTGGTCTCCATGCCCAAGCAATTTTCTTCATTACTTGTTCAGAGATGTTTCTATCTGACGGTTTATTTGATAAGGGCCAGACATGCAGGTTTAGCATCTCAGGGTTCAGATGGAGAACCTGTATGTGCATCTGTTTCAAGAGGTGAGAAGGCAGGACTGTCCTGCAAATCTCTGCAGCTAGACTGAGGAGCTAGGTGATCCATGATTTTTTCTGCTTGAAGAGGGCAATCAGGATTCATCGGTACTCGGATTCCCACACTTTCTACAACACTTTGGGAATTAAAGGGTAAGAGGAAAGGTGTGTGCATTGAGACTATTAAAATGTGGGGAAAAGGTATTGGCTGCAAGGGATTTTGGATCTGGGACTGGCAAGACAAAGGTAAGAAGCCTGGCATACCACTTTGTCATAAAGAGGTTTGCAAGAGGTTAACCCCAGTGTGTACCAATTCAACCAAAGATCAGGGGGTAAAAAGACAACATGGTTTGGATCAGCTGATTTTTTCAACACTGTGTGTCTGCCCGGATTCTGAGCCTACCTGGGATGTGGCAGACTTGAGTGAGGATTCATTGATGAGGACACAACTTGAGAAAATCCCCAATGAGACAACAGACGTCAGGGAACTTGGTTCTCCATAGCCTTAACTGATGATGGTCAAGTTGTCAAAAGGATGGAGAGCACCCTTCCAGATAATGACTGCCACAATATAAAGGTATTTGCTATGGTTTTTGTCTCCAGGAGGCTCATATGTGTGAAGCTCTCTTGAAGGGGCTGAACTCAGCTCACTTGAAAGCAGGGCAGGGGGCCCCCAGTTAGACGATCCACATGTGATGTTATTGGGAGAGGTAGGCTCAAAACAAAGGGGTTTTTAATCTCATGCCCAGATGAATGAAGAACAGGGGTGAAAGGAGATTGGTCCTTAATTAAAAAGGAATCCAAGATGATGCAAGAGTGAAATAAGGGATTTCCTATCTTGCTAGAAAAGGCTGCTCACCTTGTGTTTTTGGATGATGTCATCCAGGCAGCCAAGTGTCATGGATATGGAGGTTATGAATTGTAATGCAAAAGGTCGAGGTGCATGCACCTGTGAGGTCTCTTTGCCAAATGATATAAGCAACCAATATATTGGTCTCAATGCTGATCTTGGATGCCTGAAGGTGTTGGTGGAGACAGCTTAGATCTGCCAAATGACATAAGCAACCAATATCTGGGTCTCCATGCTGATCTTGGGTGCCTGAAGGTGTTGGTGGAGACAGCTTAGATCTGCCAAAAGTCTGGAGTAAGATCCCATTGAGTGTTTATTACTAGAGAAAGTTACAGGTTGTCAGGGCAGGGTCTCTCCCATTCCACAGCGAGTGTTTATTACTAGAGAAAGTTACAGGTTGTCAGGGCAGGGTCTCTCCCATTCCACAGTGAGTGTTTATTACTAGAGAAAGTTACAGGTTGTCAGGGCAAGGTCTCTCCCATTCCACAGTGAAGTGTTAAAAGGATGCCCCCACTGGGTAATGGAAAAGGGTGGCACAATGATGGCATCATTTTCTGCAGGAAGCTGGGGAGAAAAGATGAGTTGAAACCAGTCCTTCTCACTCTGTGACTTGTCATTTGCTACAGGAAACTGAGCCCTCACATCTGGCATGTCTTAAAGGGATCCTTCAAACTACTCCAGTCCCTCTTGGGAAACAAAGACTGTGTTTTGGGTCACTTGGCTGGCACGAGGTTGGCTTCTCAGTGGCCTGTTTTCTGACCACCTAGATCTGGCCAAGTTGGTTGGCAGGTTGGAAGATAGAGACTGTGATCTGAAAATGGCCTTCTGATGGTCTTTTAGCACATCTCCCATGAGCTAAAGATTAAGAGACTCAGCTATGCACTAAAGAGTGAATGTTGAGCTAGCAGCCTTTTTGAGTACACAAGTCACATTCTCCCCCATTTTATCAGCAAATAAGGGTGAATTAAATGTTTTTAATGTTTAAGAATAAGTGGTCTGTTGTGTAAGTTTTAGCCACTAAGTGGTCTGTTGTGTACATTTTAGACACTTTTACTTACAAGTCACAATTTTTAGTCACGCTGGATTTTACAAACAGGTATCCTAGGATAGCTTAATGAAAGGCTGTATAAGGCAGCACTATTAATAAAGCTTGTCCCAAAAAAATATATTGACTCTTAAAAGTGGAAATAGATGATTGCAAAATTATTAATGGTTAGGGAAGAAAAATGTAGTTTTAAACTGAAGTTCATTAAAAATATTACATTTTTCCCCATTTTGTGAAGCTGGGTACATGATCCTAGAAAAATCAGACCACTGAAAGCAGTCATGTGGTAACTATCTGTTAAGTTTGGTATCTTGCTTCTGTAGCAATTAATTTATGCGATTTTTTGTCCGATTTACACTACTTTTCATTCATTTTCTCAAATATTTGCCTAACTTTATTACAGGTGGATGCCCTCACTTCAGGTACACTGACACAATTGGTCGAGGAAATATCTTAATGTGGTAACTGACAAAATTTTTAACTTAAGATTCCATTAATGACAAAAGAGTGCGCTTGGTTTCTTAAAGGTGATGAATATATAAGTCTGTAAAGAAGGTAAAGCAAGATTTCTGTCCCTTTCCTATGGCAAATCCTATTGTACGCACACACCTCTCATGTAAACATTTGTCTGACATCCACTTTATTGAAAACAGTAACAGTGAGAAAACTATGCTCTTGCAGGTTTTGAGAAATGCTATTGGTCATGAATAATTATAATATTATGAAAGTAAAATTTGATTTTAGGCCACAGACAACTATTAATTTTATGAGGTATAGAACCAGCCTATCTGAAGGTTGCTGATTGGCTAAAAATATTTACCAGAAATAATTTACATAATTTTTTCATAAGAAACGTAGGTATGGGTAAATCTGTATGCAATAGTAGGCTTGAACCTAAAACTTTTTCACTGCATTGCTGTTGCCGCACATGTACTACTGAATATAAACGGAGATTTCATTGGGCTCGATTTTTATAGTGGACACATACAACAGAATTTTTATTAAAAAACCAGCTGCACTGCATCTAATTTTCATCATTTTAAATAGATCATGCATAGGTTGTTAGCATGTTTTGCCCATCTTACGATGAAAGTTTAGTAATTTTGCAGAACATTAACATTACACTCTATGGCAACTGAATTAGCTGACTGTGCCCAGAAAGGTTTCAACATTCCCAGGCACATGATGTCTCTATCAACATCTGGGACTTTTGTGTAAAGGACTGATAATTTTAATGTATAATGTTGGGATGAAGTTTGATAGGATATGGACAGAAAGGCCAGTTAATGCTTGAGTCTTAGAGCTGCCTTTTAAAACATTTAAAATGTCAGTGACTTGACCAGACTGTGGAAGCTGTTTGAAAGGTCTTTCTTGGTAAAGAGACTGACAGACATGGAAGCTGTTTGAAAGGTCTTTCTTGGTAAAGAGGCTGACAGACATGGAAAGTCTGTAAGAGGCTACTGAAGGAGCAGCAAGAGGAGGACATAACTCTGGAGGCAGAAGCCAGAAGATTTCTTTACTCAATGCATGGAAGACTGTGTCTTCTCTGGACATCATCAGATCAAGGAAGGAGGATGGCACTTGTGAGTGTGTGCCTGCAAACCATGCAGAGAGGGGTCATAGATAAGACTCCTGTGAAGGTTGCGATGACTTAGCTGGCAAGGCAGGTTGTCAGGGATGGTGAACAAGGATGAGAGTCTATCCATACTGGGACATAATAATCTCTAGATGTTCACAATCCGTATCATCAATGAACTGAGATGGGTACCAGGTGTCCAGGAATGTGGAGTTGCTGTAGCCAGCACTGGACTGCAGGACTGGTGATGGATCTCTCCAGTGCCAGTCCACAATAATTTCATGGGTCCAATACTTGATAGCTTGGGAAGATGGTTTACTGAATCTGGTGCAAGATATGCTGATTGTCCATGGCTGAAACAAGCATGACTATATGTAGGATGCTGTGTCTGGAGTCCAGGACTGGGTATACTGGGAAAACAGATCACTGTACCAAGTCTCAGCAGTAGAAGGTATAGGTCAAGGCTGTACCTGAACTGTACTAGACATGGTCTAGGACTGGTCGGTGTCTGGTCCCAATGTAGAGTACTGGCTATCCTAGGAATGATCACCAGTACTGGGGTCATCTTGCGGTGATGAAATGTCCAAGACAGGTCCAGGTGGGCAGACATACCATGTCTGTATTGGCTTGGTAGTCTGTGCTGGTTGTGGCACAGTGTGCTATTGTGGGACTGTAAAAATGTGGCAAGACTATGGGCAAAGATTGCCTCATCTTTTCCTGAGTGGGTACCTCGTATAACTCAGTCATCAAGAAATTGATGACAGAGGCAGCAGCAGTGACAATACTAATGGCATCTGAATCCTTATGTGTGTGTTTCTTGGCTCTCTTCTTTGCCCAGGTTAATTGCTTGGCCGTGACACTTGCCCATCTTTCTTCAGATCAGTGAGAGCAAATGACACAAATATGGTATAAGCTGCACCCCATAAAATTAATACATTATCCTCGGCAAGTTTGAAGCACATGCACACCTCACATTTAATCCTACCCATTGTTCTTGATACCTGTAATTAGAGAAAGCCATTGTTTTAATGGCATATACAGATGAAATCAGTCAAGCATCATACTGAGCTTACCATAATGTGAATTCAGATAAATGCCAGAGAAATTACAGAAATGATCTTATTACTTGGAATAAATGATCATTGAATAGATATAACTGACAAAAAATGGTCTTGTAATGAGATGAATTGCAAATACTATAAACCATATGGCAGACAATTAAGATGGTGCAGATTAGCACCATCATACAACAAAATTAGACAAATGAAGTGGGAAATATTTGCCTATGATGTAGAGTAAGATTAAGACAGGAGTGAGATTAAGACAGAAAACAAATGGAGTATACTTCTCTAAGGTGAGAAAACTCCAAGAATTACTTGAGCTGATGAAAAAGAACAAAGTGGATGGTATTTACAAGGTCTTGCGTAAGAACATTCTGAACAGGAATGAGTGGAAGTAGTAAGTAATGACTGACAGGATTTGACACCAATTCATCTATCCAAGGGTAGACCACTCTCATCTGACTTCTGTCTTGGCAAGAAGATGATCCTTCAGCATTTTTGTTGCTAAAACAAGCCAAAAGGCACAGCGAACGTCTTTTTAGCTTGGGAGGGCTGGATTTGTAAGACAGTGGATGTCCTCCTGTTACATTATGATCAGGCGATGTATTTGAAGAATATTATTACAACAGAACACCTGCATGTCAAGATTTGTGACTTAAATAAGCGCTGAACATAATGATTAGAACTGTGTACAACCTCTGATGTCATGATACAATATATATGTATTACCATACAGTGGTCATGATAAAATGCATATTATGATACACACCTTGTACTAGTTGCAATAACATTACCAAGTTATGATCCGAGTCCCTTTGTTATCACAATTACTATCTTAGCATTGCACATTAACAATTTGAATAATTTGTATTTCAGAGTAAAAACTAGTCGAACAATGACAAAGTTTGACTGGCACTACTTCCATGGCTTACCATGGCAAATCCCCATGCTTATTTTTTTTACATATTTCTCTTTCTCCTCCTTCCATCCTTTATAAAGTTTAACAACAAAAAAAAGATATTCAAAATAGACACAGTGACCAGGGAAGGGGCCCAAAATCATACCCCATTATGCAGACTGTTTTTATATGGGCAACCTATGAACTAATTTTGGTGATATTCCACACACCCATATAAGAGGAGACAGAGTTATGGACAGACAAACAGATCAATGTACAAACAGATTGACATAGTTGATCTGTGTTGATTCATACTGCAAATCCATTAATTTCATGTATTTAAAAGTGCTAAACATTTCACAAAGCTACTTCAAAATATTAAGTGTTATGCTATATCATGCATAATCTGATAGAGAGTGGTGATTATGTCGCCATAAAAATTGCTATTTCTGATATCAGTGCATCATTGCAGCTCTAATAATGACATGACCAAGCTTTGTCTGAGTCAACCAACCCATAGAAATAACCAAAGTGAAATAACCACATGCATATCAAGAGAAGTTCTAATTTGTAGCTGTCCAATTGGTTGAAATACACCCACCTTTTTTACATCCACCAGCCAGACTAAGGCCTGACTGAGCATCTGACTACATAATGAACATTTAGACATAACTGTCATTAGGACATGAAAATCAGAACTCTTGTCAGGCTGGAAGCTGCCTATGGCAAACTCTATGGGTAACAGAAGTATCTTTTCTAATTCATCAGCATCTGCCTTTGGACAACTACAAAAGAAAAAAAAGAATACTGCATATCGATACCAAAAAAAATAGATTTAAATTTATGTGCAGCAAAAAGTTGATAAAATATTTAATTTGCATCCTTGTCCCCTGATCTTGAACACATGGTGTAATAAGATGTGGGTCAGGTGCACAAGCAGAAAATTAACAGTTGAGATAAAAGCATTAAATTATTATAAATTATTACCATTTATACTCCCTTATAAGTAAAGTCCAACTGCAAACAACATAGAACCTGATCTGCTGTCATACAGTGCACTGGCAGATTAGAGTCTATGTTGTTTGTTCTAGTGATTGCTCCCAACAAACTGCAAACAACATAGAACCTGATCTGCTGTCGCATTATGCAATGGCAGATCTGAGTCTGTGCAGTTTGCAGTTGAACTAGACTTATAACCAAGTATATACAGTATTCCTTCAAAAAAATGTAAGTTCTGTTCATTTTGCATGCAGCCTGAACTACGAACTTGTATATGTAAGTTACAAACAATATATCATTCCATTATTC
Source organism: Margaritifera margaritifera (assembly GCA_029931535.1). Classification (NCBI taxonomy): domain Eukaryota; kingdom Metazoa; phylum Mollusca; class Bivalvia; order Unionida; family Margaritiferidae; genus Margaritifera; species Margaritifera margaritifera. Next base: position 2,211,608 of record JAQPZY010001651.1, read on the forward strand.
AAAATCATTTCCCCTTAATTATAGCAAATGAAGTTTATACATTTTCTTGAACCATTTATATTCATTATGCAAAAAACTGCAGATCCTGTCAGGTAGATTTTCAAATAAAATATCATATAAATATTTTACAAATATATTGATAATGTTACACAAGTCCTCATTTCAAATAAAAATATATGAAATGAGTCAAATATTTCTATTTTTGAGAGCACTGGTAAGCAAAGGACTGAAATTATTTGAGAAATTTCATACATTTTTATTGGAACAAACATGCAAATGTAAGTCTCTATTATAAAGAGAACTGATTTTATTTGATGAAATCACAGAATAGTGCAGTAAAATGGCATTCAAAAACATTAAAATGCCTCTGTTATTATACTTTTGCCTTATATAATGTCATAGAAATAAATTATGACATAAACCTAAATATCACAGCAGTCATGTGATAAAATTGTCTTAAACCGTACTAATACAGATTGGAACTAGAAGGGATATGTCTCCACCCACCACCACCACCCTACACCATGACAATTAATGTCATTTTTTGACACTGGTACTTGTCAGAAGGAAAGAAAATATTTAGCAATGTGAATAAAATTAAACTAAGTTAGGAGTATCATACAGAAAGACCCCGATTTTAAAATTAGGAGTGTCATACAGAAAGACCCCGATTTTAAAATTAGGAGTGTCATACAGAAAGGCCCTGATTTTAAAATCTGAATTTTAGGAGCGTCATACAGAAAGACCCCGATTTTAAAATTAGGAGTGTCATACATAAAGACTCCATTTTTAAAATTAGGAGTGTCATACAGAAAGACCCCGATTTAAAAATTAGGAGTGTTATACAGAAATACCTCGATTTTAAAATTAGGAGTGTCATACAGAAAGACCCTGATTTTAAAATCTGGATTTTAGGAGTGTCATACAGAAAGACCTAGATTTTAAAATTAGGAGTGTCATACAGAAAGACCTCGGTTTTAAAATTAGGAGTGTCATACAGAAAGACCCCGATTTAAAAATCTGGATTTTAGGAATGTCATACAGAAAGACCCCGATTTTAAAATTAGGAGTGTCATACAGAAGGAACCTGATATTAAAATCTGGATTTTAGGAGTTTCATACAGAAGGACCCTGATTTTAAAATCTGGATTTTAGGAGTGTGATACAGAAAGACCCCGATTTTAAAATCTGGATTTTCGGAATGTCATACAGAAAGAATCCGATTTTAAAATCTGGATTTTAGTCTTCCTCTCAAAACATCAAAACATTTCAGTCAATTTAAATCGCATACTGAAGGCTTCAGCTTTGCAAATATTGGGATAAGTTTGATATGCGGCAAAAAGAGGGCATAAATGTTGAAATCTTGGACCAAAAAGCAAAAAATAAAAGAGAAAAATAGCTTTATGTTTTTGAAACACAGCAGACCAAAAATTCAAAACTGAAGGAAACTTTGAAAAATTGCAATAATGGCATGAAAATCAGATGTCATCTATGATTTTTGCTAAATTGCACTAAAAAGGCTTTTGTCAAAAAGGTCCACAAAGTTCACAAACATGTAAAAAATGCAAAATTGCTGTAATGCCCTGAAAATCTATCAGCTCCTCTACGTATTAATACAAATAAGCATACCATATTTAATTTGTCTACCTCAAGCAATGTTCTTAAAACATGCTTATTTCCCTAAAAATGGCTAGATCCAAAGAGTTCAAAATGTGTAAAAAAAAATAAAAAATAAGGCCTAAGTAACCAAAAGCTAATCAGGTCTTGTGACTCATTCAAGGTATCTAAATATTAAAGTTGACCTAGTTTGGTTTAATAGTTTTTGAGCTATCTTGCTTACAAGAAACTGTGATGGACATTTGGCCAGACCACCAGACAACAGATGGATGGCACAAAACCAATGTCACCTATCCTTAGGGATGGGGTGAGAGACATAATTCCACATCTTTGCCATCTAACTCTAGAATTTCAAATAAATTTAAGCGAACATATAAATGATTCAAAGGAAATAATTTTCATTAAGTTTTATTTCATCAGAAGAAAACGGAAATTTTTATTAAAGCAAGGCATATATGTTTACTGTGGGTACAGCTGTGCTGCCAGTTCCATAGACTTTAGAATATTTCCACTGATGAAGATGGTTTTTGATAGCTTCACCAGACTGGAAACCTCAATATTTTCATTTCTGTAATAAAAGGAAATAAAAAAATATTTCATCATCTATTGATTCCACTATACATAAGTATGAAAATGTAAACTTACAAGAGACTCTAATATGTTTGGAAAATTTATTTATAACAATGTCAGCCAATCACAGACAAGACCACCTCATTAAAATATGCACAAATTTTCTTGATTGTTTAACTCATCTGAGATGTTGTTGTCAACCAGAACTGTTGTATGAACCTCATCTGAGATCTTGTTGTCAACCAGAACTGTTGTATGAACCTCATCTGAGATCTTGTTGTCAACCAAACTGTTGTATGAACCTCATCTGAGATTTTGTTATCAACCAGAACTGTTGTAAAACCTCATCTGATATCTTGTTGTCAACCAGAACTATTGTATGAACCTCATCTGAGATTTTGTTATCAACTAGAACTGTTGTAAGAACCTCATCTGATATCTTGTTGTCAACCAGAACTGTTGTATGAACCTCATCTGATATCTTGTCAACCAGAACTGTTGTAAGAAACTCATGATATTCCATTCCTCCAAGATGAGCTGTAGATATATCAAAGGGAACAAGCCTTTACCCTATCACCCACACCCAGGGGTATGATAGAAAGAATAAGGAAAGTATATAACAATACTATGTGCCACATATGATGTACAATGGATCAGTCAGGCATTATTAACATTTTAAGTAAAACAAAGCAAAACAAACTGAACTTAATTGTCCTACGTCTTGACAACATGGCACCATCCATAAACATAATACATAAGCAAAGTGGTACAGGGAGAAAGGAAGTATGTGATGATGTTATATTCAAAACATTATGAGATTTGGATTAGGGTAATTGAATTACAAAGGACGAAAAAGAGTGACAAAAAGGCATTGTACTTGTTAACCCCTTGGCTCTGGCATGACTTGGGGTTAGTGGTGGATAATGTGATATACATATGACAGTGCTCCAAGTTGCAAATACAATGGTAGCATTTGCAACCAAAATTTTGGAATCTGCAAGTGAAAAATATCAACTGGTTCCCATCTGACTACCTTAAGAATCATATTTTGCCTGCAAGAAAATGACATCAAGACATTCTAATTACAAGTATATACCAGATTTTGTGCTAAAACAGCATAATGCAGTTTTATTCACAGCATAATCCTTTTTAGATTGTGAAACTGCCAGTTCCTATATTAAGTATCCATCTTAATGTGTAACAAGTCTGGTGCACTAACTATAAAAGTATGTTAATTATTGACAGGTATACGTCAGTGACGAGTCTAATACATGACCCATGAAATTAACTTCAACTGATGGTACAGATCCAGACAAATGCAGACACTGAAACAGCATTATAGTGAAGGAAAATGCTATATCCCTTTGTCCCTGTACAATTCCTGCTCCTGGGTCATGTTGTCCCGGGATGCGGCTATAAAGTTCCTGGACAGGACTTTGGCCCCTGGGTCCCATCCCAGGATGGGGTGATGGGGTCAAGAGGTACATATATATTATTCTTGATACCCCTAGTATATAATACTGTACAGCTTTTGCCATATCCATCTGACTATCTGTCAGTAAACACTTTCATTTCCAGGGCATAACACTCAAACTGTTCAAGGTATTTCAACCAAATTTGTTACACATGTCAAGCAAGATGCAGAGAGGTGCCTAATACACTAACAAATTACCTACCTCTGACCCACCAATACACTCATTATCCTAACTGCTGTGGAGAACACGTGTCCTTCTGTTTCTGAAACTAACTTTATGATGTTCTTTACCAGTTCTTTATCTAGTGGAAAGTTAGACTGTGAGCATGCATATATCAAATCCAAAGCTGGTTGTATTAAAGAACATTTAATAGTCTGGCCTCTGCAGATACTCTCTGCAAAATCTCCAAGGATGGACTGCATCTTTTCAACATGAAAGATCTTCCAGTTTTCAGCATTTTGTCCATCTTCACACACTGATCCCACTACCCAAAGGGACTCTAGAAATTTGGTCACCACCTGTGTTAGAAAGAAGCTGTTTTTCCTCTGCAAAAGGTCCCATGCAGTACTGACAATATCTGAAAGAAAGAAATTGTTTGAACATATACTGTATAAATGATTACGACAGACTGAAAGAGTAAGTCTTCCAGTATAGTATTGACCCAAAAACTATTTCTCCATTTCCAGAAAGAGTAAGTCTTCAAGTATAGTACTGACCCAAAAACTATTTCTCCATTTCCAGAAAGAGTAAGTCTTCAAGTATAGTACTGACCCAAAAACTATTACTTCATTTCCAGAAAGAGTAAGTCTTCAAGTATAGTACTGACCCAAAAACTATTTCTCCATTTCCAGAAAGAGTAAGTCTTCAAGTATAGTACTGACCCAAAAACTATTTCTCCATTTCCAGAAAGAGTAAGTCTTCAAGTATAGTACTGACCCAAAAACTATTTCTCCATTTCCAGAAAGAGTAAGTCTTCAAGTATAGTACTGACCCAAAAACTATTTCTCCATTTCCAGAAAGAGTAAGTCTTCAAGTATAGTACTGACCCAAAAACTATTTCTCCATTTCCAGAAAGAGTAAGTCTTCAAGTATAGTACTGACCCAAAAACTATTTCTCCATTTCCAGAAAGAGTAAGTCTTCAAGTATAGTACTGACCCAAAAACTATTTCTCCATTTCCAGAAAGAGTAAGTCTTCAAGTATAGTACTGACCCAAAAACTATTACTTCATTTCCAGAAAGAGTAAGTCTTCAAGTATAGTACTGACCCAAAAACTATTTCTCCATTTCCAGAAAGAGTAAGTCTTCAAGTATAGTACTGACCCAAAAACTATTTCTTCATTTCCAGAAAGAGTAAGTCTTCAAGTATAGTACTGACCCAAAAACTATTTCTCCATTTCCAAAAAGGGTAAGTCTTCCAGTATAATATTGACCCACACACTATTACTTCATTTTCAGATAGAGAAGATGATCTTATTTTCATTGTTATTTTTAAAAACTATTATTAACTTTGTAATCTGCTCAAATTAACTTTTTAAAATTTTTTTTATACATGTATTGTAATTTAAACAACATGGACATGGATAATAATAATATTGACCTATCTTGATTGTTGTAATGGAAAGAATTGCAAAACATCTAAAATTTCCATCTGAGATAAAAGGAAATTCAGGCCTACATTAGAAGTTTCTGCTTGTCATCAAATCTCATGTGCCATTTTAATACAATATTTCTTCCATGACATGCGCAGAGTGTTAACCAAAACAACTGGTGGAAAGAGGGGGATGGATCTATTATTGGACAATATTTCACTACATAACTGTTGCTAAAATGTGCTGCAAAACTAGATGTGTTTGTAAAACATGTATGCCCCTAATGCAGACCAAAAAGTCAAAGCCACATAAGGTTCTTAAGTAGTTTTTGCTTAATCATGCAAACAGGGTTTTGTCAATAAAGTCTAAGTTGAATAGTTCAAAAATATGTTTAAAAAAACCTGAAAAATTCCTGTAATGTTCTGAAAATATAATCAGGTCACCTAAATATGAATACAATTATGCCGACCTAATTTCATCTGTATAACTTAAGCTGTGTTTGCTTAATCATGCAAACAGGGTTTTTGTACAAAAAGTCTAAGTCCATAAAGTTCATAAATATGTAAACAAAACTTAATATAGGCTATGGAAACTAAATGATTTCTTCAATTTTTTTTTATTTTAATGTTCCAAGAATTACATGAAAAATTAAAAATGCAGGTATTTCATGATAGTTTAACATCAATTATTATTTGTCACACTGAATTATTATTCATCTCATTCTGAGTCCATACATAAAATCCTTGCAAAGTTTCAAAATCTGCAGGTACCTTTTCCTCTTTGACAAATCCAATGGTATCCTTCATTAATGGTGATGAGTCTGCTGTAAGTATGGTACAGAGCACCTGCCAAGTCCGGACAAACTGTTGTCTCCCATTTCTTGGTAATTCTTTCATGGGCCTGTATGAGAATACTGGTAAGGAATGGCTGCAGTGCTGTAAATAGTGTCCCTCTAGCAGCCAGGATGCCGGTGATACGAAGGCACAGGACAGCCACATTTGTGTCACAATCAAACTGCCTTCGAGTCACTGTCTCCAGAAAGTCTAGAACACCACATTCTGCCACTGTCTTTTTATCAAGTACTGAAAAAAAGGAGAAACATGAGTCGTTATTTTCAATTTGAAAAATAAAAATAAAGTTCAACTTCAAAATTATAACCATGCAAAATTGTTAGCTCATTAAATGATTTAAAATGAACATGTTATTTCTGCTACATTAATTCTAACTTCCAATATTGTTAAAGTCAAAATACTGAAAATCTGAACAATAGTTTAAATACTGGGGATTTACAAAAAATGACCAGTTGCATTGACACCTTAAATGATACAACTGGTAACAGAAGATGAGATTTCAAAAACTTGGCTTACAAAAATTCTCTCTCAATGTTTTTATTTTCTGTATATTCTGTAAAAAGAATATCAAGAGCCAATAAATGTTGTTTTCCAAAGAAAATGAGGTGTAGCTTTCAAAAATATGGTTTCCATGTTTTCACTCTTTGGTACATGTGCACATTTTTTAAGTTTTACGTGATTTTGAAATAAAAAAAAATTCTTATGACTGAGAAATTCTTTGATAGCTACATTATGATTCATTTGTTTTACAATATGGACCTGGTCACTCAGAACATCCTCGGCCCTGTCTGTTGCATGTTTGAAAAAAATATCTGATGTAAATAGTGGCCATTTTGAACTGCCCTACTGCCTGTTATTGTTATTGTCATGATAACTTCATTGACATCACAACAATTCAATATGTAATAACAATGTAAGCAATAATTTCAGGCTATGGAAACTAAATGATTTCTTCAATTTTTTTATTTTAATGTTCCAAGAATTACATGAAAAATTAAAAATGCAGGTATTTCATGATAGTTTAACATCAATGCCTATCTTTCATTATGAGGATCCATTCTTTGTATGCACATGTAGTCATCAATCAAACACTTATCAATTTGGGAAGTATCACTACTAATACTTCCAAGTTTCTTTCAGAGACCTGAAATTATTTGACTCACATCAGAAAGAGAGGAGAATGTTCTTACTGTATACCTGGTATGTCCACTTTAACAAGGGAAATAACTCTTGCATGCTAAATACTTGGATAAGTGGATTTCTTAAAAACTTGAATATGGTAAACAAATGATCATTTTTGAAAGTTCAAAATTTGCAAATTGTACTATAATTACTGATTGTTGTTCAGACCTGGGAATCTCAAAAAATATGGTAAACAAATGATCATTTTTGAAAGTTCAAAATTTGCATATTGTACTATAATTACTGATTGTTGTTCAGACCTGGGAATCTCAAAACTTGTGAGCTGGAGTTTGAGCTGGAGTTTCATTGTCAACCAATCAAAAGTGATGTTAACAAAAGTAAAGTTATTTGGTTGTTCACAAATCTCAAGTTCAAGAGTCTTATGATTTCCTGGCCAGTTCCTAATGAACAGAAAAAGTGATATGTCTTGAACCACACTAAAATTTTGTGAATAAGAAATAAGAGTAATCAAATCACATTCTATTGTTGTACAGTAATAAAATAACCTTCAAAACAGACTCTTTCCTTAAAGATCTCCTTCTCAACTCACACTTTTCCCTGTTATCATAAACATAAACTTTGACAGTCAAGTATTTAAAATAATTATTCTTCTTTTCTTGCTTTATTTTAACAAATATGAATTTTTTTCCGAATACAATGGCCAACTGGAGAAAGCAAGTTGCCCCAGTATATACAAGTTGATGAATCAGGATAGATAGATGGATCGATCGATTAGATAGACTTTTGCTTTATACTCATCTAAGAAAAATAAAAACACAAGCATTTGTACTGCTACTACAGTGTACCTCCCAGAAGAGAGGGGAGGTACTCACATTTTGGTGATACATAGGTTTGTCAGTAGCCACAATTTTCTACGCCAAAAATTCAAAAAATGAGAAAGAAACAAAAAGAAATACAATGACCATCCTATGAGGCAACTTAGTTAAAAAGTAACTTTTTAGTGTAAAACTTTGTTCTGAATTACAGACCATTAAACATTTAATATCAATCCATTTGAAATCCAAATGGAATGATAACCAAATAGAAACTGAACAGAAAATGAATTGTCAATAAATGCTAAGCATAGAATCAACGAATGCATAGTGAATGATAAGCACTGTGTAAAATGTTATAGAACTAAAAAAAAAAAAAACACTAATTGATAAACCATAAACACAGAACTATAAACTATAAACCATAACTGATAAAATAATAAACCAAAAAAGATGAACAATAAACCATAGGCAATAAATGATAACCAAAATAGATGAACAATAAAACATAGGCAATAAATGATAAACCAAAATAGATGAACAATAAACCATAGGCAATAAATGATAAACCATTCATGATAACAGTAAACCATAGGTGATAAATGATAAACTAAAATAGATGAACAATAAACCATAGGCGATAAATGATAAACTAAAATAGATGAATAATAAACCATAGGCAACAAATGATAAACCAAAATAGATGAATAATAAACCATAGGCAATAAATGATAAACCAAAATAGATGAACAATAAACCATAGGCAATAAATGATAGACCATTAATGATAACAGTAAACCATAGGCAATAAATGATAAACCATTAATGATAAACAATAAACCATAGGTGATAAATGATAAAAAATTAATGATAAACAGTAAACCATAGAACTAATGAAACAATCATAAAATTTTATCATTTCTTTCTTTTGGAAAATTTGCTTATTAATCACAATGTATTGTAAATAGAACTGAACATAAAACATTTTGAGCACGTTAGACTTGCCAACCCTAAAAAGACCTTCTCAATAAGGCAGTCTATATTTTTCTGTAATTAAGGCAAATTTTACAGAAGGTGTAACGAAATATCATATACTGTTGTTATTGATTTGGAAACATATGTTTGAAAAGTTTAGAAGTGTGGTTTGATGCAGTGAAGGCAACATTATGTTCAATGAAAAAGTTCATAAAGTATACTTCAACTGCAATGACTTTAGTTTCAGAAACTGCTATTCCAAATCCAATGGAGGTCAATAACTTCTTGACAGATCTCACAAATCAATGTAATCTTCATATGATTTTTTTTTAAATTCACATGGCATCTGCAATCATCTCTCCCACCTTCAGTAATACTTAACAAAATGACATGACATGATGTCCAATACATGTAATTGTCGCCTTTCCTGCTTCTTTACCATGCTCAGCCAAGATGTTTTCATACTTCTGTGACAATTGTTTGGACTTTTCGAAGGCTTATAGTCTCCTTCATCTTCAACATGTTTTCATTTGTTGGATGACATTTCCTGATGATGCTATAACATAAATGCAAAAGCTTGATCATGTGGGCCTGTTGCAATGTGGGCCTGTTGCAATGTGCGTCTGTTGCAATGTGGGCCTGTTGCAATGTGGGCCTGTTGCAATGTGGGCCTGTTGCAATGTGGGCCTGTTGCAATGTGGGCCTGTTGCATGAAAAACACAGGAGGATTAATGCATCTGAGGTAACCCTTGTAAAGTTAAATTGGAACCTGGCCATCTGTTGTGCACCCTCACCCAACACACAAACAACTGTTAAGGGCTAACACAATGATGGCTTATTTAGTGGTTATCTCAGTATATCTTTTCTATTGTTTGAAATAAACAAATTAACACTTTCATTCTCTTGAATGTTATTCTTTGACACAACTCTGACCACACTTTTATCCCATCCAAACAACTCTGACCACACTTTTATCCCATCCAAACTGACCACACTTTTATCCCATCCAAACTGACCACACTTTTATCCCATCCAAACTGGTAAACAAATAGGCATTATCTCAAGATAGCAAAATTGTTGCTTTCATTTTAACTTGTGCAATACTTCTATCACATCTCTGAAACTGTCAAATTCAATACAAAGTAGCTTGATGCCATGCTATATGATGTGTAGAAAAATTTGAAATTTTGTGTTTGCTTTGTCTTCATAGTTTAATTTGTCTAGTTTTTTTGGGGAGGGAGGTGGTGAAATAATATCCTCCAGTCCGACTGGTCCAGTAATTTTTTTTTTTATATTGCATTACACAAAAATAATTGTGATAACACAAAGTTTTCTATGTAAATCTTGATGTTTGAGGACCATCATAAACAAATTCATGTAATATAGTTTCGCTGCTTTTCTACTAGATCTTTTTTACTAAGCTAGGAGGTAAATTTGCAATACAGAGAAGCAAGACACTTAAACATACAAAACTGATCATTTCACCATTAAATACTCAATGACCACTTGAAATAAGAAATAGTCAGAAATAATTAACATCAATACATAGTTTATTTCTTCTAAATAAACTTCAACAAGATTGATTGTTACTACTACCAGATTACTTACATTGCAGAAGAATAAAATCAGAGGTTAAACCAAATGTCACTTGAAAGAAGACTAGAATAAAAATAATACCCAGTAATAGTTTGTACTTTTAGTCATGAATAAAAATGAAATGTACTCTACCTAGTCTCATAGACATAAAAACAGAAATGATTTAACACCACAGCTGCAGTATCTGCAACAGTTACAGGCACTACTACTACTACTACTACAACTGCAAATATCTTAAAGAGTGTCATGACATATTTTAAAACAAGAGTAGCATGAACAGTACATTCTAGTCTGCCCTGTTTATTAGTCCTCAATGCAAGCACTATGGTTACCTCTGAAGATTATTGACATTCAGGTCCCAATCACCTTAACCTTTAGTAAAGGTATGTGGTCTTAAACAAAATGTACTATGGAGAAACCATTATTTTCATGACCTTGACCATTGACCTTGAGACACCTATAGGTCTTTACCCTAAGTGCAAGCCATCCACAAGGTCATGGAACTTACTCTAGAACAAAAGGGTATTGCGCAAAACCCATTTTTCTAAAACAGCTAATCATAAAATGATGATGATCATCATAATAATGATTAAACCACAATACATCACTGTGGTATGCTGATCATCATAATAATGATTAAACCACAATACATCACTGTGGTATGATGATCATCATAATAATGATTAAACCACAATACATCACTGTGGTATGATGATCATCATAATAATGATTAAACCACAATACATCACTGTGGTATGATGATCATCATAATAATGATTAAACCACAATACATCACTGTGGTATGATGATCATCATAATAATGATTAAACCACAATACATCACTGTGGTATAATGATCAAAATCTATCAAGTCTCCCTATGGGTCTTTCAATTCTCCCTGTTGCGTTCTGCCTGGAGAATGAAGTAACTTCTCCCTGTTTTGGGAGCATAGGATAGTCTCTAATGTCTCTGAAAATAACAACAAATATTTGCACCCCAAAACCCACAAACAAAAATGCAAAAACTATTTACATCCCCCAAATATACCATGAAAGACTTTCATCCATTATACACTAGTATTTAAAAAATCATATGCAAAGGACATATGAAGACCCCATGCTAAGCCCTTTCCTTGGTCAGAAGTATTAAGACCTCAGGCTGAGCCTTTCCTTGGTCAAAAGTATTAAGACCTCATACTAAGCCCTTTCCTTGGTCAGAAGTATGAAGACCTCAAATGCTGAGCCCTTTCCTTTGTCAAAAGTATCAAAACCTCATATTGAGCCCTTTCCTTGGTCAGAAGTATTAAGACCTCAGGCTGAGCCTTTCCTTGGTCAAAAGTATTAAGACTTCATACTAAGCCCTTTCCTTTGTCAGAAGTATCAAGACCTCATGCTGAGTCCTTTCCTTAGTCAGAAGATCATTACATTGATGTAATTAGAGTTATGTCTAGTTTTATTAATCCATTGATGATAACAGGCTTAACCACTACATGATAGCTTTACTATCCAGTGTGTGTCTTTATTAGTAGGTGATAGTAAATGTTTACTTTGCATGATAACTTGATTGCTGTATATAGCTAAAACTGCCGTCTTACTAGTTCTTGTCAATAATAAATATTATTTCACTTTTTAAAACCCAGCTTTCAAAATATTTTCATTACTTAAAATTCAAAAATGGTTTACCTCTTTATCCAAAACAAGGGACTGACTAAAAAATATTATCTCAATAATTTGCAGTTTAGGCCATTTCTGCAAATAGATTAATTGGAGTAGAACTTCTCACTTATAAAACAGTTCTTGTCATCCATAACTGTATGGTGCTGTAATTTATTCATTAAAGTGATTCGTTTTTATTTCAGCATCAGTCTATTTCCTTTTACACATGTATACCTAATATCTTGGTACTGATTACCATATCAAGACGCTCCAATGATATAGAAATAACATCATCACTTGCATAAATGATTATCAAAATGTGGTGGATTTCATAATTACAGTTCTCTCACATAATAATGCTGCCCATGTGACCCATAGAGTATACTGCCTTATAGTGAAACTGCCTTATAATGAAGTACATGATACATTATAATGCTGTCCGTGGGAGTCATAGAGTATAAAACCCTATACTGATACCACATTGTAATTAAGCACATGATACATTATAATGCTGTCCGTGGGAGTCATAGAGTATAACACCCTATATTGATACCATGTAAATAAGTACATGATACATTATAATGCTGTCCATGGGAGTCATAGAGTATAACACCCTATATTGATACCACATTGTAAATAAGCATGATACATTATAATGCTGTCCATGAGAGTCAGAGTATACCACCCTATATTGATACCAAGTTGTAAATAAGCATGATACATTATAATGCTGTCCATCGGAGTCACAGAGTATACCATCCTATATTGATACCACATTGTAAATAAGCACATGATATATTATAATGCTGTCAGTGGGAGTCATAGAGTATAACACCCTATATTGATACCATGTTGTAAATAAGTACATGATACATTATAATGCTGTCCGTGGGAGTCATAGAGTATACCACCCTATATTGATACCACATTGTAAATAAACACATGATACATTATAATGCTGTCCGTGGGAGTCATAGAGTATACCACCCTATATTTATTGATACCATGTTGTAAATAAGCACATGATACATTATAATGCTGTCTGTGGGAGTCATAGAGCATACCACCCTATATTGATACCACATTGTAAATAAACACATGATACATTATAATGCTGTCCGTAGGAGTCATAGAGTATACCACCCTATATTTATTGATACCATGTTGTAAATAAGCACATGATACATTATAACGCTGTCTGTCGGAGTCATAGAGCATACCACCCTATAGTGAGATTGCTTTATAATGACTTACTACCACTTAATAAAATGGGATCCATGACCAAACTTGCCTTATAACAGAAACCATGTTATAATGAAGGGCCTTATAGCAAGGGAGTGAAGTCAGCAATATCCATAGAATAAATGCATTTGTTACACATAATTTATCGCTAATTTAATTCTTAAATGCTTTTATTTACTTGAGCATCTGTAACATGCACATGTAATAAAATAACTGCAGATAATCGCCCATTATTATTTCTCTTTATTGGTCTTGCATTGCACATGAGAAAATTCAGCACAAGCATTTTCCGATCAAAGCAATGTTAAAAAAAAATGGATTCAGCATGATTTAAGTCTGCTTTCTGAATATTTATATTTTAACACATTTAAAAGCTTATGCTGATTATTGTTCTTCAAACTTGCTTTGAAAGTCACTAAAGGCCAAGAAAATGCAGCAGTATACTGACAGTCTCTGCATCAAGAACCTCCAGTTCCTGGTTCTGGAATTTCAGTTGTCACAATTGGCACTACAGTTGTGTATATACTAGACTCCAAGTTTTTTGGGGGAAAAAGAGGGCCATGGACTAATAATTTCAAAATTCTACAGAGAGCTATGTTCATAATATGTGCTTTTTTGAGAATCACGATGAAAACTGGGTACAGACAAGAACTGGCAGAGCACCAGCAAACATATTTGAAAATTAGTCACCTTAAAAAAAAAAAAAACTTACAAGGGTTTCCCCCCAAATTACTATATGTTGGAATCCATTTCAATAAGCAGAAAAGTGATAGGAGCTGATGAATGCTGAAGTCAGTTGGAACTAGTTGAAAATATTCTTTAACAAAATGAATATGTCCATTCACATTCAGCCTTCATGTAAGAAGTGGAGACCCTACCACCACCTGGGGGAAAAATTATTCTTATGTGTGACTTCAACTCCACTGATTGACGCTAAAATACTGCAGATCAATGATGTTACAATGCAAGGTTGCATGTGCATATATTCATTTTGTTAAAGAAATTGCATGTCAGTTGCAAGCACTGTTTTCAAAAACATGAAATGGATGCCAACATATGCTGAAACCACAACTGCTTGAACATACCAGGATTTACTTTGGTCAGGAAAAAGGTATCAAAGAAAATATAGTATCAGTAAATGAATTATACTCAAACTATGAAAGTGTCATTATGGGCCAGCCAACTATTAGCAATATTCTCAAAAGCTGGCCTCCAGTTTCCCTAAAAAATCACGCATAACAGTGCTAAGTGATTTTGTGTATGAGAGCCTTAAGAAGTCAACACCCACCTCCCCATAACTAGCTGCATTGATGTCTTACACTGTTGGACTACCTCACCCCCATCCATTCCAATTAGGGGTGAAACGATACACCTGTGCCGCATATCGATACAATTCACGATACACAGCCTATGGTACGATAATATCAATTCTCAGTTTAAAGAATAAGAAGCCAAACGACTAATAATTATTCACGACTGCTGAAGAATAAAGTAACTTATAAAGGGTATATATAGGGTAGATATCGTTTTGTATCGATTCTTCACCTCTTGTATCGATACGTGTATCAATATGGCAAAAGTATCGATGCAGCGATATATCGCTGAATCGTTTCACCCCTAATTCCAATGATGCAGTATTGACTAAGACTCTGAGTTTTGTTGTTCTTTTTATCACACCTAATGTTTATTTTTATTTTTTTCAATTATATTCATCATCAATAGATTATCAGGGATTTACATCTTTCCAATATTCCACCTGGCTCATGATACTGGGTTTTATCATTTCAAATTGTGACCTACAAATCATTTTGAGAGAGAGACAGAGACTGAGTCGGGAATTCATCCTTATCATTTTATCCAAATATACTGAAAACTTTAAGCTCTGTGACATAAATTCAGTCACTCGCTGTACATTTTTACCTGTGAGGAAATGTTCCTGCACAATACTTCTTACTTCCTGGAAAAACTGCTCTTGTTTTGGTAATGTTAAGCTTAAGTCCTGAAATCCTTGCAAAGAAATTTAATATAAAGGATTTCAGAGATTAAAAAGAACCATCAAGAATTAAAATAGTATCAGCTGAAAACTGTGATAGTAAATATTCTGTTTCCTTTAACTTGATGCCTTTTATGTTCCTATTATTCTTTAATAAAATGAACAATATTTCTGCACATACCGTATATACCCATGTATAAGCCAGGTCCAATGCAAACAACATATCAGCCATCGCATAATGTGCAGGCAGAACAGGGTCTATCTTGTTTGTTCTACTGATTAGTCCTTACAAACTGCATAGACCCAGATCTGCCGGCGCATTATGCGATGGCAGATCTGGGTCTATGCAGTTTGCAGTTGGTATGCGAGTATATATGGTAAGAAGAAAAGATATGGTCATACTGGTCCACCCTGTCTACAACCTCTGGAAACCTTTAAAAAATTCTGATGTAATGTCATTTTGTACAACAGTTACTGCTGACGAGATATCACAATAACAAGTTTTAACCAAGTGCCTTATAATTGGAACAAAATCAAAGAAAGTTCAAACATTATGAATAATTTCCTTTAAACAGAATCAAATGCTTTGTCCAAATCAATTAATAATAATATGCTGTCATTGACATGTATACCCAGACACTACAAAATAATTACTTTTCTCTCGGTCTGGATAATTCATGTCCTAATAAAATGATTGATTTTTTCCCAAATATTTTGTCCGGAAAATTAATATCTTTATTGTCATGATTGTATATCACTGTTGGCTGAAAGTGGTCTAGGAAGGCAAACTAGCATACATTATAATTCCCTGCCAATAAAGAACACTTGCATGAGAATGTTTCAGTATTCATTTACAAATAAATAATTCTGGTTCTATTTCTGGTGTTTGTGTCTTTTTGTTTGTAAAACTATACCAGTCTGGTCATCATGCACATGTACTGCCATTGGTGATAAGTCTCACTAGAAACTTACATATGAAAATGACCCAGTTCTAATATCGATATTGTTTAATAACAAAGATTGTCTTTGACAACTGAGTGTATCACTGAAATAATATACATGTATTCATATTATTTTACCTCTGAAATTCTGAAGATAATCTATATTTTCTTTCACATATCCTAGAAGTGATCTGAGCACTAAACTCCAAATATGGGTATGGTTGCATTAAATTTGTACTCTGATTATAATCGTCTAAAAAAAATTCGAAGTCGTCTGCTACAGAGATAAAATGTGCTATTTATTAGGGATTTTGATGTGCTGAATTCAAATATGACAATTAAAACAACTGATTGGCTACTGTTTCCAAGATATTTAAGTTTTTACATTTTACGTCTATGTATATTGTGTACATAGTAGAGTTTTAATCATAAATTGTAAACCTAGGTCTTTTCATGTGTTTATGGTTGCTTTACATGATAATATTTCACCTGTCCTGTTTATGTAACACTTTAAAAAACAGCAAAAGGGTTATATAAATAAAAAATATATTGAAACAAAAGTCAAAAAACTATTATGTATATATAAGTACATAGTTTAGTCCTTATTCAGTGTCTACTCGGCGCTTCTTGGCTTGTCTCTTGTATTCATTAAATGGAGCATCTCTTGTCACTGTCCAGCAATAGTCTGCAAGCATTGATGAGCTCCATTTGCCCTGAGAGCGTTTCTCCATTGTTGCAATGTCCTGGTGAAATCTGCAGTTCAGTGGAAAAAATCTAGATGTGAGTGCAAAAAATGTATCTTTAGTGACATGTTGCAACCAAGGCTTTTGTATGCCTTGAGGAGGTTTTCCACCAACTCCCTGTAGTTGTCTGCCTTGTTGTTTCCGAGAAAATTTGTTGCCACTAACTGGAAGGCTTTCTATGCCGTCTTTTCCTTGCCACGCAGTGCACGGTGAAATGCATCATCTCGAAGAAGTTCACGAATCTGAGGACCAACAAAGACACCTTCCTTTATCTTAGCTTCACTTAACCTTGGAAATTTTCCATGGAGGTACTTGAAAGCTGCTTGTGTTTTGTCCATGGCCTTGACAAAGTTCTTCATCAGACCCAGCTTTATGTGCAAGGGTGGTAACAAAATCTTCCTTGATTCAACAAGTGGTGGATGCTGAACACTTTTCATCCCAGGCTCCAATGACTGTCAGAGTGGCCCATCTATCTTGATGTAATGGGAATCTCTCGCATGACTATCCCATTCACAGAGAAAACAGTAGTATTTTGTGTATCCAGTCTGCAGACCAAGCAAGAGAGCAAGAACCTTGAAATCGCCACAAAGCTGCCACTGATGTTGGTCATAATTTATGCACCTCAAAAGTTGTTTCATGTTTTCATAGGTTTCCTTCATATGGACTGCATGACCAACTGGAATTGATGGCAAAACACTGCCATTATGCAGCAAAACTGCTTTAAGACTCGTCTTCGATGAATCAATGAACAGTCTACACTCATCTGGATCATGAACGATGTTGAGGGCTGCCATCACACCATCGATGTTGTTGCAGGCTACAAGATCACCTTCCACGAAGAAGAATGGGACAAGATCCTTTTGACGGTCACGGAACATGGAAACCCTAACATCACCTGCCAGGAGATTCCACTGCTGTAGTCTGGAGCCCAACAGCTCTGCCTTACTTTTGAGTAGTTCCAAATCCCTGAGAAGGTCATTCAGTTCACCTTGTGTTATGAGGTGTGGTTCAGAGCAGGAGGATGGGAGAAAATATGGGTCATGTGACATTGATGGTTCAGGACTAGAAGTTTCCTCCTCTTCCTCTTCCTCGTCTGACTCAAGTGAGAATGATTCTGGTGCATCAGGAATCAGCAGTCCTTCTCCGTGGGGTACTGGGCGTATAGCTGACGGAATGTTTGGATAATGCACAGTCCACTTTTTCTTCTTTGACACACCTTTCCCAACTGGAGGCACCATGCAGAAGTAACAATTGCTGATATGATCTGTTGGCTCTCTCCAAATCATTGGCACTGCAAATGGCATAGATTTCTTTTTCCTGTTCAACCACTGGCAAAGATTTGTTGCACAAGTGTTGCAGCATATGTGTGGGGCCCACATCTTGTCCTGATCTCCAATTTTGCAGCCAAAATAAAGGTGATAGGCTTTCTTAACCATAGTGGTTATACTGCACTTTTGTGATGCAAAAGTCACTTCACCACAAACATAGCAGAAGTTATCTGCATTGTTCACACAAGTATGAGGCATCTCTGCTCACTTTGGCTAAACAGAAATGTGTCCCTTTGCAAAATCAAACACTGACAAATAAGAGAGCACAACACTGTATGATTTGTAGAGCTGATAAAGGCAAATTTCTTCAGCAGAGTGATGTAAGTTTAGTTATGATTGCATCATCCATGACTTCTAGGAATAACATGATGCAATTCATATCATGTATGATGCAATACCAGCTTCAGATTGCATCATTCATTGCTTTGCCTACAAAGCAAGTACTGTCCAAACCCAGTCATACACTTATTCATAGATCCAGTCAAAGATGTATTTTAGTCATTTCTGGTTTAAATTGAGATCCCTTCCCTTTATAACTCACTTATCCTCCACCATTCCCAAGTCAAGAGTCATATATACTGACCCAGTATAATATCTTTAAAACTAGAGCCAATCAACAATTTTAAGCATCATTTTCGTTCTCAGTGACCCAGAATTAGTAAAGTTTGACAACATTTATTGCGGAAGCATTTTGGCTGTAGACCAGTGTTATAGGTATGAAGATCAAAGCAACAAATTCCCAAATGAGGTTATCAAGGGGAAATATGCCATTGAAAAATCCAAGACTACAAGAACTTCTGAAACTCATATGCAGAAGATGTTGACTGTGAACCTAGTTTAGTTTATTGGAAATATGGAAACAAACATTTCGGCTTTAAGTACCAATGATAACCATTGATTTTACAGTTATCAAAATAATTCATCAATTAATTCTGCCAAGTGTCTCAAAATGAAATGTTGTTTTGCCTTTATCATTACCTTTAACAAACTTGTGGCTCACTTTGTTTAGGGATCAGTTTGATCATGAGTTGTGGTGCATGTCAGCTGTTTTTATTGCTGCCTATTGACAACACCTTCAGTTAATCCATGTTATAATTAGGGCAATCAAAGCAGTTTCATGGCCAGATGGTCTACTACTCAATCACCAGTTTTTTCGTACATGTAAAATATTCTTTAATTAACGTTCCAACCTTTAAAAAAAAACTTGCTTGGTGTCCAGTAATTTGTTGTACTATTTAAAATAATTACAAATTTTGACAATATGGTGTCAAAAAAATCAGAAAGTCCAGATATTTAGGTTAATTACAGCACCTGAAATTTGTAATTCTTCTGTAATATGCACAATATCATGCATGATCCTTGTATTTTCTCCAGTATATTTTCCTTTTACAAAACCAGTTTCTTAATCGTCATTAATTGTTCAAAGTACAAATTCCCCAATGTTAATAAAAAAAACTCAAAATATTCTGCTGTGAAACCATCTGATCCAAGGCTTTTGTTATTTTTCAACAATCTAATACATGTACCTCTTTTAGAGTAACTCTGCCTACTAATCTTAAATATTGTCTTGGTCAGACCTAGGAATTGTATAGTTTTTGAGAAAATCCTCTAAATCTATATTTTCTGTCTCATTTTCCTCATTAATTTATAAATTTCTATAATTTATAATACTCTTTAACTTCACTTAAAAATTCAAACTGACTAATAATGATTTCATTTTCATCTTTAATTTTGCAATTATTTTATTCACATTGTTTCTGCTTCTAGATGGCAAAAGTATCTTGTCAGTTTCTCCTCCTCTTCTATCCCACACACTCTGGGTCGAATAATACTTCCTCAAAGCTTTTTCTTTTCTCATACTTTTAAATTCTATGGTCCCATGGAAACATTCTCCAAAGATTGTATTTGTTGTATAAGTTCTTTTTCCTGTTTTAAGTTACATTTCTTTTCATATAAAGCATATGAAGTGTTTTCTCTAAAAATTTCCAGCAACAAAGTACATGTATCAGGAACAATGAATCAGATATAGTTTGCCTTTGATCCAAGTTTGATACATTGCATCCTCTTCATAAAATGTTTTGTCATGAATGTACTTTTTTACATCTTTCAGTAAACTGTTATTAAATTTCTACAAACCCTTGCCTCTTACAAAATCAATACAACACAAATTTTATAAAGAAAGGTCAAGACCTATAACTTGCTTCAGTTGTTACTGTTCGTACCTTTGGCATTTAAAGAGGTTCAGACACAAGAAAGAAATCCAATCTAGCTTATTTCAGAGGAACCTTTCATTTCCATGTATATCTCTTTAATTCTGCATTTAATGCTATAAATGGATAAACAAAACCAAAAGTTTCTTTAACACTAAATAATACATTTCTAGCATTATGATTGTTTACGTTTGTATAATTATATGAATCTAATTCATGAACCAAGTAAAAGTCCCCATATATGACAACAGGCACATTTTCATATTCATATAATTTTTTATAATATCATTTATATTACTGTTAAATTATGAAAAATCATTATTTGCCCCATATACATTAATTTCCTTTCACCAGTTTTGATATCAAATGCAATCAAATTACCATCAGGATCCTTTTTACATTCTTTTATATTGTACTCAAAATTGCTATTGATTAGAATATGAACTCCTCTCAAGTCTGACAATACGGACATAATTCCATTGTGCTCTAATATCTCAAGTCTGACTATACGGACATAATTCCATTGTGCTCTAATATCTCAAGTCTGACTATATGGACATAATTCCATTGTGCTCTAATATCTCAAGTCTGACTATACGGACATAATTCCATTGTGCTCTAATATCTCAAGTCTGACTATACGGACATAATTCCATTGTGCTCTAATATCTCAAGTCTGACTATACGGACATAATTCCATTGTGCTCTAATATCTCAAGTCTGACAATACGGACATAATTCCATTGTGCTTTAATATCTCAAGTCTGACAATATGGACATAATTCCATTGTGCTCTAATATCTCAAGTCTGACAATATGGACATAATTCCATTGTGCTCTAATATCTCAAGTCTGACTATACGGACATAATTCCATTGTGCTCTAATATCTCAAGTCTGACTATACGGACATAATTCCATTGTGCTCTAATATCTCAAGTCTGACAATACGGACATAATTCCATTGTGCTTTAATATCTCAAGTCTGACAAAACGGACATAATTCCATTGTGCTCTAATATCTCAAGTCTGACAATACGGACATAATTCCATTGTGCTCTAATATCTCAAGTCTGACTATACGGACATAATTCCATTGTGCTCTAATATCTCAAGTCTGACAATACGGACATAATTCCATTGTGCTCTAATATATATGTCAGGTTTTGATGCTTGGAATTTAAATTTGACCCATTTCTGATGCATGGAAATTCCAACCTGTTCATTTTTATGATGCACATTGATCTGGGCCAGAACATCAGTCTTTATTACCCTTGATTCACCTCCAGCTTAATTTCCTTCTGAGTGTGAGCTGTCCATAACAAATGTATTGTATGTGCCAGTGATCAACATTTGCTAGACTACTGTTTACACCTTATCAGACAATAATATCGCACCTATGTAAAATCAGTATGAACATGTCACTGGTGTCATGCTTAGGCTTGCATAACTTAATCAAGGTTAGATTGTTTTGAGATTATCTTTGACGTTTATGATAATTAGAGGAAGAGGAAATTAGTTATGACTGGACTGGATTAACTTTTGATTAAATATTGGTATTTGTTTGATTGCCCATCAAATTATAATCAATTAGACAAAACTGTGGAAAATATGTCAGCTCACGAAGCCAGTTGTCGAAGGTAAGTGGTCAAGTTTTAATTGTGTTTTATTGACAATTAATTTGCTTCAGTAGGTGAAACATTTAAAAATTAGGGTGTTTTAATTCATATATCATTCAGTCTTGGAAACAACCTGCCAGTGTGATTTGTGAGTGTGGCTTTTCTAGCCAGAATTGTTCGAAGACAAAGGCAAGGTCTAGACTTGATCATGGGAAGTTAACAAAACTCATCAGGAATGTGAAAGTCCATCAGTCGAAAACTTGGATGCAGAGAGGGTTGTTGCTAAGTTTACAAAGAATAAAAATAGAAGGAAATAATTAACTGATATGTTCTTTTGACAAACAACTTCAGAGTATACAAAGTCACCAATTGTGATGTTCATCTTTGATAAAACTGTATATGCCTTGCTCATGGTGTTTGATGCGTTAGTTTGACGCATGATGATCAAATTTAATTGGTTATGATATAGAAATTAGATATCTGATTCATATATAACTTTCATAATTGTATGTGTTTATTTTTCCATTTAAAATGATTTGAGGAATTAAAAATAGAATAGGTTGAGATGCTACAAAGATAATAAAGTATAAAATAATCCTCTTTTCTGATTACTATACCATATATACACACAGTCATACATAATTAGAAAGAGAAACACTTGTAAAAAAAATTAGTAAGGCCCATGCAAGGTTCTACGGGACACCAAAATTCATGTAAAAGTATGCATACTTTTAATTCTGGATGCATGAAAATTCCAACAGCAGAGTCTGCGGTATGCAAGTTTTTTTTCAGCAAACTTTTATTTCATCCATTTCTACAAAGCAAGGATCAATCATTTTTGTGTGCAGGCTATCAAACAAAGTTGAAGTGAGTGTTCAGGGATTTAGGTGAAGCCGCATAGGTTAGATCTTAGCAGACAAGGAGATTAAGACACCTGTTAATTGATTGCCAGTGCATAATCATTGTTTGATCAAAAGAATAATTACATGCACTTGTGCTTTGGCACCCTGCTGTGATAAGCATCACTCAGCACACTGTAAATCCATAGTATTTTAAATCCTTTCATAATGTTTGGAATACTTGCATTTTATCATATATAGTATTTGGAAAAATATTACCAAGATTTTGGGACTTATTTTGTTTGTCAGAGGAATATGAACTCTTATGTTAATCATCATAAAATCAGCTGTTTTTCTGTGTTATGTACAGATATATTTTTGTTTTTGAGTGATTATCATGTGTATTTTTCCGATGGCAACTTTGCATAATTTCTTTGGTGCCAAATGCTGCAGATGAGTCTGATTCTCACATAACTGGCCAACAGAAATAGTTAATGCATCCAGTTTTGATAAAGAATGTCAAAGAGACTGAGAGATTATTGGAATGAATAGGATTCCCATGGGCGGCAAAATGAGAAATCAATGGAACATTGTTAGCTTTATACCCTCAGACGTGTTTCCAGACCATAATGTAATTAGAAATAGGTAAAAGCATTTAATCAACTGCCACTTAAACACAAACTGTTACATTTTTTTTAGTTTCTAAAACATCACCAGAAAATGAAAAAGTTGACATTTCAAAACAATTTTGACACAACCCATATAAATGTACATGAAGCACATGCTTCACACAATAGTGTTCATTTATTCAAACCACAGAGGTCACTGATGTTAAGAATGAGTAAGCTCAAGTTTACAACTACATGTTTAGGGATTAACTCAAAAGGAAAATATGGGTCTTTGGACTTGGTTAATGTCTGGTGAAGTTTTTAAAACAACAAAAAAATCAAATAAATAAATAAATTGCTTGTTCTAGTGACAGTTGACTAACATTTATACCTATTTGTAATTGCAACACTGTAATCTAGTTACTCCTTTCGGTTGGAATTAATTACAATGTATAGTTTCTGCTGTGCTCATATGAACTCATATGGCCAAAATACATGGTGTAATGTCCAAGATGGGCATATAAACGTTAAACATTGTTAAAGAAAAAAAGTGAATGTAGTATGATGTGCTTTATTGCTTAAAGATGCAGTAAAAAAAAAATGAATGCAATTTGGTCATTTTTTTCTTCTTTCATGGTCTTGGCAGATTGATTGTTTTGAAATGGAATTAAGCTCATTAAATAAATTAATACAGAAAAGAAAATGTAATATCTTCTTTGATTCCTACTAGCTGCACACAAAATATAGAAAGGCAACATAAAGCAATTGAGCATTGTTATAGTTGTAACATCACAAACAATCACAATTATCAACGTTCTCAATTTTTTCATTCTATAACTATAATACTAAATATTTCAAAATGAATGAGCATTAGCAATCTGATGACTTATATATTGGTAACCCAACAACACATGCATAATGTTCTGAATTATTGCAGAGATCGGATGTATTTTTTCTTCACATGGTTTGATTTTAGTTTGCATTAGGCTATTACATTTTTAACATTAAGCTTGCATATATAAACACTGTATTAGAAAGACATGGTTTAGTCGTTTCTCCAATTCTCACAGTATTGACTATTTCCGTTCTAAATAGATACTTGCACCATCTGCCGGTCATTTATAACTGCTGTAATAAATATGTACTAAGCAATTAATTCTTATGCTTACTAAAGAGGGAACCAAAGGAGAGAAAATGGAAGAGGGTTGTTTCCAGAAAACATCACTCCTGCCTCTAGAAAGTACAGGATATATTCCTTTGATAGCATATCCATAAAAGATGTGCAAGTAACACAGTGAACCATATACCGAAATGTAGAGGACGAAATTTTGCAAAGAATTTTGTTGTTTTTTGTTTTTAAAAAAACACCTCACAAAATCATCTATAGAACAGCATGTGCCTTTTGACAAACACAATAGCAATATGTATGAGATCAGAGGTCTGAAAGAGTCAAAAGTCGATGATCTACAGGAGCTTATTAATTGCAAACAGATGCCGATTGTAAATTAGGGAAAATGTGGTGGTCTCACTATGCTTAAAATTTGAGTATTGAGGAGAAAACATGTCTTCAAGTGTTCACACTACCTCTTCAAACAATAACTGTATATATAATTGTATAGACTCATCACGACTGTAAATATTTAATATTTTAAAACTGTTCATTTTAAGTTTTCTGCTACGTACGACGATGTGGTATGTTATTACTGACATCGTATTAATTTCATAACCTGTTTGGACCCCTGTACTGAGATTACATCATTTGCCATGAGAATATGAGAATCTCGTTTTATGTTGCAGAAGACACAGTATGTGCTATTGGATGTTGTTTATTGCAAAATTGGCATCATTTACAATATTTCCTGAATACAGGATTGGAGATAAATGATGAATAAACAAGTACGGAAACTTTCATTAACAGGTAAATTATTGTCTTTTATTTGTTATTTATTTCTTGTTTAGTACCGCGAGAATACGCTACACCAGTAGCCTTGAGTAACCACCTTTGGTGGACTTAACATGAATTTTAACACGTTCGTTATAATATTATGATAATCTATTAAAATAAACCATAAACAGTGTTCAACCATATCTACTTCATTTAGTCAGCATGAACATTTTTTGGCATTCATGTACATTAGTTCATAATTACCATTTTTCCAAGCGTGTGTATGTTTACTTATTTCCGGAAGTGACGTCCATGGTTCGTGACACTCACTAAAAAGTCACGTGGCATATGACCGGAACGTGCCAGTTAGACCAAGGTATGGATATTAGTATTTTATAGCATCTCAGTGTTTTTGAAATTTAATTTTTTTTTAAATTAATCATTTTTTTCCGTTAATTCTATATGCAGTTTGTGCATTTACATTACTGCTTGCTTGTTCTTTACCATATAGATACATGACTCAACAGACTGAGAGAGAGACAGACAGTTATACAGAGAGACAGAGGGAGAGAGAAATTTAAAAATAGACACTGGTGAATGGATACACATTTATTATAATAGATTCAATGTATTTTGATATAGAATATATGTTTGTTATGAAATAATACTGAAACGAAAAAGTCCGTAGTCAATATACATTTCGAGTGTAAATTTTTCTTACGTTGTATAAGAAACCAACATGATTAAAATCAAATATTTACATTGGCTAACCAGTTGTAGAAATTCCCAAAGTGGATTATGCTGTTCAAAATATGTAAACAAAGCCAACATGTGATCGGCGGCGCTGTCTGTAGCATATAATAGAAAATTCAAGGTCAAAAAGTCGGACAAAAAAAAGGCATTAGTGAAAACATAGATTTTCATTATGATTTTTTAAAATTACATGAAATTACCTTTTTGAATCGCATTTTACATGCTTTTACTATACAATTATATTCTTTCGCTTCTGAAGAACGCTAATGACGTCATTATCTCGAAACAAGCGCGTTATATCGCGAGAAACATGGCGCACGATTGAAGGAGTTCTACGACAACTGGTCGCTGTACGATATATCATCGAAAATTGATAACGTTCTATCCTGAACCTTTGATACGCATTTTTGGAAGTAAATAAAATTTCAAGTATAGATGTGAGACCTGATAATAACTTACAAAACGTATCTAAAAAATCAGTTAACTTTAGCAGATAACTGTCATCTTTTATGGGAACATTACAGGATGCAAAAGTCTGGAAAACTTTCTTCAAGGCATTGATAACTTGTTCACTCTCGGCCATGATGCTAAAGGGAAGTAAGTATGTTTTGTGTAGTGACAAACGAAAACGCAGAAAACCGAGAAAACCGATTCCATCTTGCCTCTCTCTCTCTCTCTCTCTCCAGTAATAAGTGTTCAACTTGTTCGTTAATTAATGTTAGTGTTTGGTAAAAAGAAATACAATCTTCGGTATCCTATACCCTCGTGTTTTTCTTTCACCAACGCAATACCATATCGAACATGCGTCTCGTGTGCAGTTTATATATCTTGATATGTTGTGGCATGATTTAATTATTCCTTTCCTCTTTACATCATTCTGAATAATAGAAGAAAAAATATATATCGGCAAGGATCCTCTTGTATTTGCCGAACCATATTACATACAAGTTTGTTTTATTCATTATATAATCTTTTATTTTAGTCTGTTCTTTTTGTTAAATTTATAAGTATAAATTTAAAAAAAAAAAAATTCAAGGCATTGTAAAAAAAAAAAGATTAATTAGAAAATATAATTTTACAAAAAGCTACCAATAATAATAATAATAATAATAATAATAATAATAATAATAATAATAATAATAAATAAGTAAATAAATAAATAAAGGAAAACAAAACTTTTTTTTAAAAAGTGTTTAAAACCAAAAATAAATCAAAATAGAGAATAAGTGGGCATTAAAATGTTTGAGCTTTCCAAATTTGTCTTAAATGTGTTTTTTTTTTCTTCTCCAAAATGTATACTTTTAAAATGTTTAATACATTTATTTTTTAAAAAATTCATATTGAATTTGTTTTAAATTTTTGTTTTTATATTTTAATTTCTTGTAGATTTCTTTAATTGTAATGTTTTTAAGCTTTGCTTTTAATATTTTTTTATTTTTTAATTCTGTTTTTTTTCCAATTATTTATTAATATTTGTAATACCTTTTACAATCTGTTATTTTTTTTTAATTTGTAAAGATTTTTACACGTATTAATTTTGTATTATCTTAAATTTTTGCCAAATATTAGATTAAATTTTTCAGTTTGTAGCTATTTCTTCAATTTCTATATAATTTGTATAACATGTTGTAATTTTAGATACTGTTATTTACATTTTACTGAAAATTTTTCATTTTGAAATTTGCATACAACTTTTTTTTTACAATTTGTTCACAATTTTTAATGTTTTTAGTAATATTCCAGGTTTTGATTTAGTGTCAGTAAATTCCGTGCCAGTTTTGGAATTTTAGCATTACTTTTATTGTAGACCATTATATTTTTTTTTTTTTTTTTTTTTCAATAAATTCGGTTTCAGTTCGGAATTTTATGTATGTATGTATGTATGTATGTATGTATGTATGTATGTATGTATGTATGTATGTATGTATGTATGTATGTATGTAGCATTTTACGGCACCTCAGCACAATAGTGGCTATATGGTAAAGTTGAAAAAATTTAAAAATTTAAAAAGGAAGAACTGCACAAAAGCTTTTGGAAGACAAACAACTGCAAATAAATGTAAACATGAAGTATAAGGTAAAACATAACAGTAAAATTCCATAAAAGTCAAGTGAATATATATCATTATTATAGTAATTCGATCGTGATTGCTAAATAACGTCGAGTTGTCAGCATCAGAAAACCGGATCACGAAGAGACCTGACCTAGCAATCAAGACCAAATTACTATCATAATGATATTTTTGTTATATACCTATAATTTACAGATAATTTAATAAAATCCCTAAACGTAACTGAAAAAAATAATTGCTGAGCATTTCAACATTTCTGATACGAACTTCATCTTAAATCATAAACTGAATTGCATTTTGATCAGATAATATGCGCATGAATATCGGTTTTATGAATGAAGCGTGTGAAACAATAGTCACTCATTTTCACTACTATCACTGTCAATAACACGAATTTTTCGGTGCATGGGAGCAGCAGATCCATCTATGGGATTTATAGTTATTGTGCAGTTGTCAAATTTTGCATCACGGAAGATTTTACCGGCTGAATTACTCTGAAAGTTTCTCTCCGATGCCAATTTAATAGCGGTTGAACTGTTTCTGGGACATTATGAGAGATTCCATTGGGGGACTTTGCATGGGAATGACAGCATTATTTTAGCAGTTATTTACAGCAGGATTGGACAAATTATTGGAACTTGATGATACAGATTTGTTACAGACATTGTTACTCATTTCCTTTTGCATGTCAGGTGAGTCTACGGCATAGTTTTTCACGCTTGTTCAGTTGTAACCAGGAAACCTAAAGGTAAAAGTAGTTCCAGCCTTGTTTGAGAGCATGGGGATACGGAATCAGAAAACGACAGTATTGTTTTCCTACTACAGGGAAATGATGGTAAAATTCTGGCTCTTTCTTGAGTATAAAATTGATAGGTATATAATAACATAAAAGATAGACGTAACACCTGTAAAATCCTTAAAACATATGGTCAGAATTTTAGTACGACTTAAGTCTGGGTCATTTTTTTTAAAAATATAATATTCCGGATTTTTTAGACTCCGCTAAATTCCGTGTCAGTTTCTGAGATTTATGATTACTTTTACTCTCGACCGTTTCAATAAAATATTCCGGGTCTTTTTACTCTTAGCAACATTCCTTGTCAGTTTCGGAATTTAAATATTAATATTAGTCTCTGCCATAGTAATACATATTCCTGGGGATTTATTATTTTTAGTTTTCGCCAAAGATCAGTGTATAGTTTTGTAAATTTTAGTCATACTTTAATTATCGGACACTTTAATAGAATATTCCAGGTTCTTTATAGCCTATGCGAAATTCCGTTTCAATTTCGGACAGTAAGTACCGTTTTTTAATCTCGGTCAAATGACAACCATCCTGGATGTATGTTCGATTGCATGTTAAAACAGTCCTACTTCACCTATATAACCTCACGACTACAGTCATTTTTAATTTCGCTGAGTCACATGAACTTTTCATGTGAAATTTATGGGCACCCTGGTGGCTTTCTATATCATCAACCTACAATATTACATTCCCATTCGACCCAATAGTGGTCCATAATGTTAAACCTATAGACGTTTATAACATGAAATTTCCGTTAGGCCCAAAGTAGCGTACAATGTTACAAATTTTGAAATTTTTAACATTAAATTCCCCTTCCACCAGAGCGACCCACAATGTTATATTCTCATAGGAGCCCAAAGTGCCATCTTAATGTTAAATTATCGTAAAACCCAATAGTGCCCCCCCCCCCCCTCATATGTTAATCATATTGACTTTTTTGACATTTAATTCTCGTAAGACCCCTATATTGGCCCAATCCAAGATGTCCAGAGGATGGACTTTCTAGTAAAAACCCATAAGCCCTTCACAGCACGTGGCTTTTTTTTTTTTTTTTTTCCAAGAGGCATCTTGAATTAGATGAAATGTGTTGATCACTTTGCGACTGAAAATGCAGCGAACTCACGCGCACTTGCAGTATTAGTATACACATGTACTCTCTCTCTCTCTCTCTCTCTCTCTCTCTCTCTCTCTCTCTCTCTCTCTCTCGATGAACTGATTAATCGATCGATCGAGCACACACATGCCAATCGGGTCGAATTCAATAGACCTAACAGTGAACTAACGGGTTAGTTCAGCCATATAGGAATAAATACCAAAGTTTTTAACATACTGTAAAATGCATGAAAATTCGTTTCTACAATGTAAGAAGAGATACACATGAGCTTAGATGAAGTTATTCATGAATAGAAAGGAGGTGTCCCAGATATGTTGCAGTATTGTATCCGTCAAATGTGACATTTCGAGATTAAATTTTGACAATAGTTTGCTAACGAAATTCTAAAAATATCGTCCAGGTTTATTACAAATAAGGTTTTAATGTATACAAGTTATTACATTATACAACTTACTGTTACAGTTGATTTTTAAAGTCATCTCTCTCTCTCTCTCTCTCTCTCTCTCTCTCTCTCTCTCGATCTCTCTCTCTCGATGGACTGATTAATCGATCAATCGATCGATCGAGCACACACATGCCAATCGGGTCGAATTCAATAGACCTAACAGTGAACTAACGGGTTAGTTCAGCCATATAGGAATAAATACCAAAGTTTTTAACATACTGTAAAATGCATGAAAATTCGTTTCTACAATGTAAGAAGAGATACACATGAGCTTAGATGAAGTTATTCATGAATAGAAAGGAGGTGTCCCAGATATGTTGCAGTATTGTATCCGTCAAATGTGACATTTCGAGATTAAATTTTGACAATAGTTTGCTAACGAAATTCTAAAAATATCGTCCAGGTTTATTACAAATAAGGTTTTAATGTATACAAGTTATTACATTATACAACTTACTGTTACAGTTGATTTTTAAAGTCATCTCTCTCTCTCTCTCTCTCTCTCTCTCTCTCTCTCTCTCTCTCTCTCTCTCTCGATGGACTGATTAATCGATCAATCGATCGATCGAGCACACACATGACGATTGGGTCGAATTCGATAGACCTAACAGTGCTAACACTTCAATAGCAGAAAGTGCCAGATAAACGTCACAAATGCAGCGCCCTCGACGGCAAAATGACGAAAGTCCTATGTCGGAAAAATGTAGAAATTAAAGGCTATATTCTATTAAACTGGTGGGTCAATTTAATTATATTTACAGATATAATAAATAAAGTGGACTCCATCGATCGCTTACATATTATATCTTAGCCCGGATTGTCCCGGTAAAAATGTATATATATATATATATATATATATAGAGAGAGAGAGAGAGAGAGAGAGAGAGAGAGAGAGAGAGAGAGAGATTGAGAGAGATAGAGAGAGAGAGGAAACAAGCATGACCAAGAAGGGTGCAGCAAGTCAGACAAACTAGCCAAACGCTTTAGAGATCTACGGATTATTTCTCAAGACGATACAAACGTAGAACAATTACAAAGACAAGAACAAAGACAAGAACGTAAACAAACTGTGTATTTAAGGGAAAAAAATGACAGAAAACTGTATAATTTAAACTGCAGAAAAAAAAATATTCCAATTTGGCAAGAAGACTATTTTGATGCAAAACGTGACCCAATGTTTATCCGCTTGAAACAATGGAAACGTGACAGGTTACGGCAATCATGCGCATAGTTCACAATCAAAACTGGAAAATCGAAACCAGAAGTCCAAAGTTAATGTCTTGGATTTGCCTCCTCATAACTCTCAGACCGGTTTTTTTTTTTTTTTTTTTTTTTTGATGCTTTGGAAATACATTTCAAAATCTAGAGTTTCAACGAGTGTCTCCCCGTCTCTCCTTTTGTGTCCTTCGCCCAATAGTAACCTTTGGGTCAATATGTGATTTGCTTAATATGTGATATTCCATATAATGCTTCAATGGAACAAAGAAACCGAGTCGTTAAAAACAAACAAATCAAATGGGCAGATATATACAACTTCGTTAAAGCAACATCTCTTCTATTTTATATTCATATCAGATGAGACAAGCATCAAACTTGTTGACCTTTATTGCTCAATAGGAAAGACATGTAAGGAATATGACGAAAGGTAACTCATAAAAATAGGACTTTCTGCCATCGAAAAAACATATATAGAGAAAAAGCGCCTTCTGCTAAAGTTTCTCATATCATCGATTGATGAGGATATTGATGTCAATCTGGTATTAAAACAACCATTAAGTTCTACCTTGTACTCGGATATCACAGCTCCTAAACTACTCTATTGCTTCATTAAACATTTATAATGACTTGACTGACGTATTCATTTTCGATGTCTTTCTGCACGTCAATACAGAGCTGGATTCATAATATCCGTGCTGGGACATGTATTATTACATTAAAATTCCCATAATGGTGTTTTCACCATTTTAGTACCGTAGATTATCCATTGCTCCAAACCACGTAGAGACACGTTTTTACTTAATAAACGGTCAGAATTTTTAGAAAGGTAAGATACCAACTATCAAAGATCGACGATAACTCTAATTCACTTAGTAACCTTAAAAGTATTTACTTACACGACGCAACATGTATCAAAGCAGTCAGTGTACGACTTTTAAGTGAATCAAAACTTGATTTTAAGATTACCAGGCACTGATGGGGGTTGACTGGTAGGCTGACAAACTTTTATGAAAGAGATGTGTATTTCTTGCTAGTCAATCATTATTATCTATATCTGTTAAATTATCGTGCATCTACGTTGTTCTATAATTCATACCCAAAGAAAATACCTTTGCTCTAGAGATTTCAGGCCGGGTATTCGTTTTTATATTATGATACTGTCAATGCACATTAAGTTTTTTAACAAGTTCTATCTCATTTCCCAAACAATACAAAACAACAATAACAAGGACGTTGTGAAAATCGCGTGCGAAGTAATAATTAAGTGTCTATCGATGATATCCCAGCTGACGCAAGGTCGGCAATAACAAACATTAATTTGAACTAGCTGCTACAATACATCTTGGGGGAGGGGGGAGGTATGTAGTAATATGGGGCGATCTGGTCTCTTACGGGAATTAACATACGCTTTAGGTTTACATCGGGGGACGGTCTGGCCCCCTATCGGAATAGCAATGTTAAGCTGTTCATAGGTTTAATATGCGGGGGGTGATCTGTCCCCGTGTGGGAATCTTAATACTATAAGTGTCCATAGGATTAATATGCGGAGGGCGGTCTGTCCTCCTATAGGAATAGTAATTTTAAAACTGTCCATAGGATTAATATGCGGAGGGCGGTCTGTCACCCTATAGGAATAGTAATGTTAAAACTGTCCATAGGATTAATATGCGGGGGATGGTCTGTCCCCCTATAGAAATGGGAATGAAAACAAATGCCTATAGGTTTTACATGGGGGGGGGGGGGAGGGTCTGGCCCCCTGCGGGAAATGTAACACCAACTCTCACCGCCACAGCAGTTACTACTACCACTACCAAAGCAGCAACAGCAGCAGCAAAAGGAGGACTTGGCCGTGGAAAAGGATTAACACAGTTACAGTTGAGGATGTCAAGTTCATAAGTATTTTTGTTATTAAAGAAAAACATCAACAACAAAAAAAACCAAAACAAACGCAAACGGCCCTTTCAAGGGCCACATATCTCTTAGAAACGAAATACTACTCAATGACTGCCAAATCAAGTAAAACTTAAATCCCTTCATGATACAATGTGTGAGTGTGTTTGAGTATCGTATCCATACAAAAAAAATAAAGACAGAGAGACACTTACATTTCTATAATGTTATTCTCGTGAAATCAGAATCACAATGAAAATTTATAACATATCACAAAAGTCCAATTTCTTCTTTCTTCCTGTCAGTCTCTCTATCTCTCTCTCTCTCTCTCTCTCTCTCTCTCTCTCTCTCTCTCTCTCTCTCTCTCTCTCTCTCTCTATTTTTTTTTTTTTTTGTTGTTGTTTGAATTTCTTAACTGGCATGGGTGTTCTTCCTCTTCTCCTGTTTCTTCTACTTCTCTTGCCTTCTTGAATTTCTTGACATCTTATGTGTTCTTATTCTGTTTCTGAATAATTATCCTCCTCCTTCTCATTGTTCTCTTTTTTCTTGGGACACTCTGAAGACCAATGCCCTTTTTCTTGACATTGATAACAGGTATCTTTACTTTTTTCTTTCTTTCTCCTGTCTTAGTGGTTCCTTTTCTTTGACAGACATAGCAAGTATATCGACTTTGTTTTTTTATCTCGGGTGGAGTACTCCAAACTCTTATTTGAAGTGTACTTTTGAATGACTCTCTGTAAATCTCTGACGAGAAGGGCGACCTGTTGTGACTCTTCCATGTTCACAGACTGAAAGCTGAATGAATATATTCTCTTAGGGTGAGAAGTTCCATATATAGGGAGAGAGTTTTTATCCTAGTCAAATCAAATTTGGAATCAAGATGAAACGATCACACCATTCCAGCAAGAAACCAGGAGCCAAGTGACGACGACGACGACTTTCGGGGTCGCCGCATACGCTTAGTGAAGTGTTAGCACAAGTGCATGCCAGAGATTTTGAAGACATGAGTGAGCCTGAGCCAACACCATCTACCTCTACCACAAGTCCAAGAGAGTCAAGATCAACCAAGAAAGAAAGTCGTTCGGTAGCTCCTGAAGATTATCTTCATATTCGAGAAACATCAAAAGTGACTTCCTAAAATTGTCGAACGACGGTTTATGAGCACGCGGTGACATATAAGGGGTTCAAGTCTCGAGTGCCACCAAAGAAAGAAGTGGGTTATATTGAAAGATTTGTGTGAATCATTATGAGAGACATTGAAACGGCAGTTCCGAAGTAAAGATGACGATCGTCTGAGACTATCCATCAATCACGACAGTTTGAAGTCTCCTCTCTCGATCGAATTTAGTACACCGGCAGAATGAACACCATCCAAAATTATCGACAAAATTCAACACGTCCAACAATCCTATGACTAGTTTGAACATGACCAATGCAACAACCACTCCTTACATGACACACGTTTCGCCTCCCAGAGGTAGCGGACAACGCAGAAAAGTTTTATCGGTGGATGAAATTCGCTGTACCAAAACAAGTATTGTTAAGATCAGATGTGTCTAGCCCGTGACATTGTAGTTGCTCAAATTTATGCCGATAAAAACGATATAACGGAGTGGAAACGATCATGGAAATACATTGGAAAATCGGACAAATCCCAACAAAGAAAAGAAGCAGACATTCTTTTGCAGCAAGTAGACATTTCTAAAGAGACCGTGATCCTGAAATGAACAAATTTCAAGACGTGTTCGCACCTCGTCATACTTTGAAAGTATACTCTCAAGTCGTTCGCGGAGCTTTCGAGTTTCGAGGACCAGATTTCCCAGACGGAAAATACATTCATGTTTATCATCATCAAGATCATTTCGATGCCATTAGAACTATCACAGGATTTCTCGAATACGATATTATTGCGATAAATGTGACCAAGAATTTACCAGTCAGGGGCAACATATTCATTGTGGAGAGAGATGTCTTGGGTGTTTAGCTTGCAAACCTTGCAGTCCTGAAGGAAAAGAAAGAATTAATTGCTCTATTTGCAAGCGAACCTTTGTTAGTCCAATCTGTTACGAACAACATCAGATAAAACAATCACAACAACAACAGAAAAGTGCTTGCGAATTATTGAGAGTGTGCTCCACTTGTGGACATCTTGTTCTAACGAATAACCAAAAGTCACACGTTTGTCCAGGAAAGAAAAAATGTTGTTTTTGTGACCAAATCGTGGACTTCAATCATCAATGTTACATTCAAAACTATAACAATGAAATCAAGGAAGTATTAAACGGCGGTCAGAACAAGAAAAGAAAGGTGTGAATTTGATCTTTTCTTTTACTTTGAATGTTCACAAGAGACTGGAATTCACACCCTAATTTTTGTGTAGCTCATCGTGCTTGTGACAAGTGTATACAAGAACCTTTACTTTTCATTGTACAAATTGTAGTAAGATTCCAGGAGGACGAGAACAGATCTCTCGGGGTTCTCGTAATTTTGCTGATTTTGCCGAATGGATTGTAGACCCTATTGACGACACTTGGCGCGAAGAGGAACTGTCATCGATATACCACAGTCATGGCTCACAATTCTCAGGATACGACGGACGCTTTCTTTTGAAATATTATTCAGAACAAGGAAGAGAATTTTCAACAGTGACCATGAATGGAACCAAACTCATTTACTTGAAAGTGGGAAACGTACAGTTTAAAGATTCCATGAGTTATTTGGCCTTTTGGTACAATGCCTAAAACGTCTGGAATGACAGAAATGGCTAAAGTCTATTTTCCACACTTTTTCAATACCGAAGCTAATCAACACGTTGTGCTTCCGCATTTACCTGAAGTTTGCTACTACGATCCCGACGGTATGCACACAGAACAACGTTAAGCATTCTACGCCTGGTACCAATTCGACTCTTCAGACCCTTTTGGCTTTCAAGAAGAAATTTTGAAATATTGCCGATCCGATGTGAACATTTTACGACGGTGTTTTGGAAAAGTTCGACATTTATTTATGGATCACGGCGATATCGTTCCCTTGAAGGAAGCTTCTGCCATCGCTAAAGTGTGTGGATTAGTCTATCGAAAAAAGTTCATGCCCGAGAACAAACGAGCTATCATACCCCCTTTATCCTATCTCTCTGTTAGTCGTCGATATTTCGCCGAAGCTTTGCTGTTGTACTACATCATTGCCAAGGAAAACTAGTATTTGCTTTATGCCGTACGTGTGCTGAAACGTGTAATCAAGATCAACCTTATCGCCGCAATGATCAAGAACGAGCCTTGACAGGAACGTGTGTGAGTGCCGAATTGTTTCATGCTCTCGATCGCGGATACCAGCTATTAAAAGTATACGAAATTTGGCACATTCTTACCAAAGAACACCGACAGGACGACGACGACAGCTCCAGTGAAGGAATTTTCTCGGGCTACGTCAGCGAATTTTTAAAACTGAAGCAAGAAGCTAGCGGCTATCTTTCTTGGTGTCATACTTCAGAAGACAAAGAGACATTCAAAGAATGGTACCAATCCTTAGAAGACATGACTTTGGAACACGTGAAAAAGAACGATGGAAGAAGATCGTTTGAAAAAGTCATGTTGAATTGCTTGTGGAGTAAACAAGCGCAACGCCCGATCCAAAGACGCAATAATTGGCAGATCAAAAACGATACTTTCAACTCGTGGACGATAAAAGGAAACCCATTAGACACGTGGATATCCTACGCGATGATTTGATCTTAGTGATTTACGACGAAGTCGTAGAGTTCCCCCCCCCCCCAAACGAGTTTGGAAATGTTCTCATTGCAGCTTACGTGCGTGACAGCCAATGCTCGTTTAAAATTGTATTATGTCTTGCAACCTTTAGAAAGTCGAGTCCTTTACTTTGACAACGATAGTTGTATGTACATCCATCGCCCTAAAAGGTATCATCTACGCATTGAAGACGAACGTTTAAGAGTATGGACGGATGAACATCCAGAAGACACTATTGTAAGCTTTGCTAGTGGTGGACCCAAAATTACGGTCACCAATACAGAGTCCAACAAGGACAAGTAAAAGGACTGACATTGAACTATTGTTTGAGTCAAGTGGTCAACTTTGGCGTGTTAAAAGAGGTCTTTCAGTCAGGACAAGATTAAAACTTTCGCGTGAAACCGTTTGATCCTAACAAAATTGTACGGTTGCAAAATCACCAAATCGTCAGTCGACCCTTAGAAAAAGTATATCAGATTGTCTACCAGAAACGAGTGTGACTTCCAGACCACAGCACGTTACCTAACGGACACGCCGATCTCCTTGTATAAAAAGGAGAGAGTTCCGTGACAGAAAGATCATTGCGAATACAAAAGTGACCTAGAAAGATGAATTCCAAACATCATTAGAGTGATGGACTCACCGACTCCCAAGTTCAATTTTGAGTACAAACTTTCACCGATAATGCGAATTCTACACAGCAACTGAGCGAGGAACCAACTGCGTACTCGAAGTTCCATGAAGTCGAGTGCGATGCTGTGCCTTGCGACCAGAGTGATGCCATACCCTGCGACATAACCGATGCAGCACGACCTTGCCGCTCTTCTACTATCGAAAGTGATGCAACACGACCTTTCCGCTTTCATGGCAAAAGTGATGCCGTTTGTGTGCCTATCGTTGGATGTCATCCATGCACTCGCAAACTACTCTGGATACCACTAGCTCATCGAGATTTACAACTCAAAGAAGAATGCACGTTTCCTGTGGCTTTGCCTGGCTATTGTCACTTTGAAAGTCGATTCAAGACGTTCAAAAAATGGCCTAAAGATATGGATGGATTATCCACACCAAAATTATAGCCAAAGCCAGATTTATCTACTTAGGACGAAGAGACGAAGTACTGTGTTTCAGTTGTGGTGTCATGATCCACGAATGGGAGTATAAAGATTCAGCTTTCCTGGAACATGCCAGACGGCCTCCGTGCTCTCAGTACCTTCCCTTGGTGGGGCATGATTATTATCCACATGGATACTTTAGAAGAGAGAATTCGTTGTTTACCTTTGGAGCTGCAAGAACACATTTACAGAGACTTTGTACAGATTCAGGTGAAACGCAAAGAACAATTGCATCCATTACGATATAGGCGTGTTAACCATTGGTATCTGAATGCTATAAAAAGCTGATCAGTTTGAAGATCTTCAAATGGTAAGATATTGATCAACTACTACCTGACTCCTGTAAGAGTTTGCATGTCACGACTTCTACCTACAATGTGTCAGTGATACTCAAAATTCCACGGAACAAAGTCTAGGAAAAGGTTAAAAACTTACAGAAAAAAAGACCTTGGGGCCGTGTGATGTGTGGTGAAATAATGACTGAATTTCTTTGATATCCTTTACCACCGGATTCCATTTGGCAAAGCGTGTGAATATTTCATCAAAAAAGACATCCCTGTAAATAACTAATATGAAAACTTACCATTCCACAATTGTTTCCTCAGTGTTGCAGCTAATTCCGTGGAAGGAAGTCAATGACAGTGTTCAAGACTTAGTGGATTACCAGCTACTGTTTAAAGAACTGATTCCACAAGACGACACGATTCCACTTAATTTTGGACGACGTGTAGTGTATGTTAGTAACAACTTTTCTTGGATTTCGTTTACCAGCAGATTCGTTGAGGACAATTTAAGAACAGTACATGCAGCAAAGACACGACCACCACAACTTTATATGTGCACGAAAACCTCATTGTGTTAAAAGTGTTAAGAATAGTGATGAACACGAGTTGTATACCTCCGTGAGAAGAAGACATTCGTCGTACTTTATCCACGCTTCATAGTTACCAAGAAGTTTGTATAGCAAGTTGGCTACACCAACAGATTAACGACTAGCAGGATGTACGTAACTGGAAAAGTCTTAGCTTCGATGCTTGGATGCAAGAGGTGGCTAATTATTCCAAAGACACTGTGCGTGACTGATCAAGGAAGAGAATTCAACTTAGAACCGGTAAGAGAAAAGTTAGAAGTGGAAGTGGAATTAGAGATTGTTTTAGAAAGAGTGGTAGAAGAACCCGAAATAGAGGAAGAAATAATACGAGCCCACGAGAGTAGTAGTAGTAATAGTGCTCAGATAGAAAAGAATGAGGAAATGATATTCTCGGAGAGGTTAGGGCAAATGAATTCCACAAAGACTGAAACGCCAGAGCGTTTACATAGATTAAATGTGACGCAGATAGATCGAAAATGTAAATTTACACATTTATATGCAGCTTTAGTGATTTTAATTTGTGCCTTATTTGTGTACGGATTCGTTTATGCCTCATGTGTTTTCGTGTTTTGATTTTGTATACTGACTTTGAAATGGAAATATATGTTTTGGGTTATTGTTGCACTTTGAAATAATTTAACGTGTATAAAATGTATAAAATGTCTTGTGTCGTTGATGGAATCTCATAATTCTAAACTCTGTTGTTATGGCGGCATCCTCTGTTCTCAAAGTGACTAACGAAAAGTTAAATGGCAATGTTGGAGGCACTGTATCTTCGCCATCTCTTTAACATGTTGATTGCTGGACCTAGCGATTCAGGCAAAACTGAATTTGTCAAACGTTTGATCGAACACAAATCACAGTTGTTCGATCGTCCTCCACAACGTATCGTGTGGCGTTTCAAAGAGTGGCAACCGTCTTACTCCAAGAAAGTCATGTAAAATCCATTTCGTTTGTAGAAGGCATTCCTCGCAAGGACGATGGGGATCGTGTCTGACTTTAGTCAAGCATATCTTGTTAACTTCGATGTTTGGAGAAGACGAAGAAGAAATTAAACTTTGGTTTACACGAAAAGGACATAATCGTAATGCCAGTATTATTTATATTATTCAATTTATTTTCCCGTGATGTAAAGTGCATCGCACCATCAGTCTCAATGCACACTATGTGGTGTTATTTCAAAGTCCAATAGACAAATCTCAAGTGCAAGTGTTAGCCAAAACAGTTGAGAACACATTGGCTCAATTATGCGTATGACGAGGATGATACTCAGTTACCACATGCATATTTACTCATCAATTTAAAAGCTGCCACTCCCGATTATTTGATATTTCGTAAATATTTGTTTCACAATTGGGTGTCAAGAAGGAGGTCCTGTCATTTCCACATCACCTTGTTTTCGTCTGTCTATAAAACTATAAAAACATCATTCACTTCTTGTCTTTCTAATAGTATTCAACATGACTTCCTTTCGATCTCATCCTCCTGTCAAATTTATTCGTGCATTGTATGTCATCAGTTGCGACAAAAATGTACAAGTACTTCACATTTGTTAGAAAGCTAGTCTCAAAGAAGTGTTAAAATGGTTCTCTTTTTTCAGCACGTCAATTACTACAAGGCATCATTTACATACCACATCAAACTAAACGTTTTTTTCTGAAAAAACATAAAGTAGCTTTGTCACAACTGGCTGACCCAAGAATCGATACTCAAAAAAAACAAACAAAAAAAATCATTTTGAAACCTGGTGGAAGTAAACTATATTATGGGGTGTCATTATTCGTTCATTTTTAAAATGGGATCCTAATGCCAAAGTTAAATAAAGTCAAATCCACTAAAAAAAAGGGCAGACCAAAAGGAAAAAAGGTGGTGGTGGTGCAGCATGTTCACACTCTAAGATGAAAAAGAAAAGCCACAATAAAAGTCCCAAGAACAAAAACATTTGCAAGAAAGAGAAGTGCTGCCGCTAGAACACGCACGTACTCAAGAATACCTTGCCGCTAGGTGACGGTTTCTCCTGCCACTTCTTCTTCTCCTTCTTCTTCTTCTTCTTCTTCTCCTTCTTCTTCTTCTTCTTCTTCTTTTTTTTTTTTCGTCTTCTTCTTCTTCTTCTTCATTTATTCATTCATGATGCCTACCAAACCTGATTCAAGATCAGTGTTTCCTAATTTGATGAAAAAATGCAGACCCGTTAATAAAAGAATTTCTACTTCTCCGCCATCGACGTATTCTTCTACTGCTTTAGCTGCTGTTGCTGCTGCATCCAAAAGAGTGGCCTCTCCTAAGACAAAAGTACAAGACAGTTTACTGGATTTGTCTTAACAAGATCTGGCAAGATTTAGTCCGTTGAAAATACCAGTAGTACCTAGTGTCAAGTTGATACAACGTGCCGACAATCCGTCGAGACTAATTCCAGTATTAAAAAGGAAGAAGTGTTGGATTCGCTTCAGTTTTGTTTACTCCTGAAACAAAAATGTCACCAAGAAGTTCACATTATCATCGGCCAAAGAAACCATCTTCCAAAAGAAAAGGGGAAAAAAGAAACTACCTCCTCGTTTAGCTCAACATTGGGATGTTTTGTCAGTACTGTCCAAATCCAATGCTCCGATGCGAAAATAAATAATTTAAAAAGCACCCCAAAAAAGCATTCATACGTGTGTAAATCTTGTTTGAATGTTTTGAAAGGAAGGGTGCATTTGACCAAGATACAGATGCAAAGATTAGGACGATATCGTCACGTTCTTCGCCAAATAGTGAAAAAAAAAATACCGATCATGTTCGTTCAACCCATGCTGATAGCACGATTGTTAAAATTGGCCGCTCCTTTTCTAGGATCGATTGCTGTACCTCTTTTAAGAAGAGTGATAAGATAAGGAAAAAGAAGATAAAAAGGACACACTTTTCTGGAAACACATCATACTTGTACTTTTGGATCTTATTAAAAGACGAAAAGTAACTTCAACATTAACATCCATACAAACGATGAATAGAACTCCATCTTTGGTACGAACAACGGATACTCCATTGACCTCCTAATCCTAATCTCATCGAGATGTCACGCTTACAATAAGAATTATAGTTTTTGTTGGATCTAACAGATTTGTCAGAAACAGAAAAATTGCAACGGTAAGTACAATTATTGCAACGTCTTCAACTGCTTCACCAGAAAGCTTTAAACAGCTAAACATACTCTGAGAGATTCAAGAACGTCATGAAAACCGACGAAAAACAAAACAACAACAAAGACGATGATAGACACAGCCAGCGAGATGGAAAAAGAAGAGAATGAAAAAGAGAAATGTTTTAAACTCCGTATGCTCAAATATCTAGTATCACAGCCTTTTTTGTTGACGCCTTCCCCTACTCCCAGACAAGAAGAAATGAAAGCTTGGGTAAAAAATATGATGTCGACACCTTCTTCAGCAGAAGAAAAAAAGAAAGAAAGAAGGGAAGACACAAGTGAAAAAAGAAATAAAAAAAGAAGTAACCAAACAACAGATGACTACTACTACTCCTATTGCTCGTAGGACACATCAAACATCGTTGCAATCCAAACAAATACCACACGAACAACGTAAGAGCTGTATCGAACAGTGGATGACTTATTGAGGAACAGCAACAAAACATTAAACCACATCATGGGTACACTTTTAGCCAGCATTTACTACAATCCTGCTCATACTGCTAGTTACGAAGGAATTCAAAAATTGTATCGTGCTGCTAAACCCAAACTCAAAAGTTTACGTCTGCAAAATGTGCATCAATAGTTCTAAGAACAATCGACATATACGTTACACAAACCATTCGACGAAACGTTTAAAGAAGTCAAACCAAAGTAGCTGGCATCAATCATCAATGGCAAGCAGATTTAGCAGATTTCTCTCAATTAGCGGCGTACAATCGTGGTTACAAATATTTGTTTTGTGTCATTGACGTGTTTTCAAAATCAGCTTGGGTAGTGTCTTTGACTTCGAAAACAAGTTTAGAGTTAGTGCGAGCTTTAAAACTGGTATTGAAACAAAGTGGTCAACACCCTCCACGATAGCTAACAGACAAAGGCACCAAATTTCCAAACCAAGCTTTTAAAAAAGAATTGAAAAAGACACATTCATCTTTTCACCACTGAAAATCCTGAAACAAAAGCTAGTGTCGTGGAACGTTTTCAAAGAACTTTGAAAGAACGTATATGAAAATATTTTACAAATCAGCATCCTCTCAAATGCATCGACGTGTTAGCACGTCTAGTCAAAGCTTACAGTCAATCGTACCATCGTAGCATCGGATGTGCAACAGAAAAAGGGACACCTGAAAGTGGAGTGAGGGTGTTTGATCGATTTTTTGGAATGTCACAATTCAGAAAAAAGAAAGAAGTGTTAAGGACCTGAGACTGAGTTCGCACTAGAAAAACCAAACGCACTTTTCACAAAGGTTATTTACCTAACCAGACGACAGAATTGTTTCGTGTCACTGGACAAGTCCGTAAACGTGATCCTCTTGTTTATAAATTGGAAGATGTGAATGGAGAAGTGTGAAAAGGAACTTTTTACTTGCCTGAGTTACAGCGAATGACCATGAAAGAAGACTACGTGTACGATGACAAAAGCATTCTCGATCGAAAAAGTGAAGTTCGTTGGAAAGGATATCCACCTAGTTTTGATCCTTGGATTGCCGCTTCACAAGTCATCGACTATAAAAAGAAGTAGAAGTTACCAGCAGCTACCTCTCCTTCTCAGAGTTCCTCTCTTCAAGAACTACAAAAACAATCTCT
The DNA here is from genome assembly GCA_029931535.1 of Margaritifera margaritifera. Lineage (NCBI taxonomy): Eukaryota > Metazoa > Mollusca > Bivalvia > Unionida > Margaritiferidae > Margaritifera > Margaritifera margaritifera. Next base: position 2,256,095 of record JAQPZY010001651.1, read on the forward strand.
GTGGGTAGAGTGTGGAGACCGTGTGCCTAAAAATCAAATCGTCTTTTTCTGCCAGATCTTTGTGATGTATTGTGTCATCGGAGCAGCCATTAGAAGTGTGAGTTTGCAACAAAGAGATAAACAATTGTTCACAATTTTACTCAGCAGTTGTACTGGTTATCTTCTTCCCAATCCGTCGATGAAATATACTGACGGTAACAACAACAACGATAGCCTTGCTACCAAAACCAGTCATAGCTATTCCAATCACAGTAGCAGCCCTCTTTGGAACATTTGGAAAATCATTCTCATTTGATAACGAGTGACTCCTCGGAAACCAGAACCATCTAACTATGAAAAACCAATTTTATTTAACCTTACCTAGTGACAGTTCTATGGATGTGTTTCCCAAAACACCTTATGTTGTTTCACGGATAAATTACCTTAATCCGTACAATTGGATCAGGAAGCTCATTGGGAAGTAGCATTGGTAGAAATCATTCGTCCTACTCAAGCCATCAATACCAACGAAGGTCAAAACACTTTCATTGTCGATATCCTGAACGAACAAATTCAAGAAAACTTGACAAAAATGATCCTGTTTATTACGGATCCAAAAAAGCACCGCCAGCCAATCCTCAATTGAACACCTATACCACGAGAATTCCTACACCCAATCCTCAATTGAACACCTATACCATGAGAATTCCTACAGCCAATCCTCAATTGAACACCAATACCACGAGAATTCCTACACCCAATCCTCAATTTAACACCTATACCACGAGAATTCCTACACCCAATCCTCAATTGAACACCTATACCACGAGAATTCATACAGCCAATCCTCAATTAAACACCTATACCACGAGAATTCCTACAGCCAATCCTCAATTGAACACCTATACCACGAGAATTCCTACAGCCAATCCTCAATTGAACACCTATACCACGAGAATTCCTACAGGATATTATTTTAATGCTCAACATCTCTTAAAAACGAATGCAGCTATTTTCAACGATCAGTTTGGCAAAGCACTGGAGAAAGCTTGCCAAAGTGTACAGATCTAGTACCATAAAATTGCTCATCGTCTTAAAATCTATTTTTCTGAAGGCTAAACGATGGCCATAACTTTTGTCCCAGTTTGTTTGCCATTCTGGGTGGATACACCGCTCTCGCTCCTATGAAATACATTCACAACAACGATCGACAAGTATTTTCGCTACGCTATTGAATTGAACGAAGGACTACATTTACTGTTTGTGTACTCGGTTGTCGCCGAGTACAACGTCGTGGGAAACAGCTGAGAGTCATTCATTTCAAAGTGGATTTTGCTATAGTTGCTTACGATGAAGGAGGAAACATGTATCACGTTCACTGAGAATTTTGTACATCCTCGTTATTTTCCTGTCAGTAAATCGTATTTTGACATTGTCAATATTAGTATAAAAGGAGATCTTAGACAAAATATTCTATTCTCGAAAGGAAAAGTCACGGTGAAACAACATTTTTGAAAACGATTCTCGAGTGAATTGTAACAAATGTATCAGGTGTACCAAGGAGTCACTCGACAACGAGGACATGGTTTAGGAGATATGTTAAAATCAGTTTTCCGGAGTACTTATCTTAAAACCAATGGTGACTCGATGATTGCATGCATTAAATATGCAATTTTGACGCAAGGAAAATAATTTCTCCAAAACGTAATCATCGACTAGCTAAGTCCTAAAGAAACCTCATTGAAAGTAGGAATAAATGTGTTGCTTCAAACTGGAAAAAAAACTTTGGGGTCTCCGAGACACTCCGATTAATTCGCTTCACAATTCTGACTAAGGCATCACTACCTCGTCTATGCCACAGCAAGGACAAGGCAGAAAGATCTCATAGACACGTTCAGAAAAAGATTAAGAAAAGAAGAACAGCAGTTAACCTTTTTTTATTACTAACTGAGAAAAAAGAAAATGATGCACCGAGATTCTTGCGAATGTTCCAAGTCAAGACTTGATCTGTTTGCCATGCCACCGACGATGATGACGATACAAGAATACAAATGGGTAGAATTTCATCCTGTGTCGTCTTTTACCAGCTTAGCACCTATCGAATTTGCGTATTTACCCTCCTTTGACTCGTCCGGACATGACATTTGAGTAGTGTGCCGTGCGCCCGTTAAACCAATGGATGTCTGCCTTGCACGTATCAAGTGATTAATTAAATAGTACACAGTGCGTACATTAATCGGTCGTACATGTCTTAATGGCCGAAAACGACGTTAATATAAAATTAATCAGGCAGTCAGTCTTGCCATTCATCATCGATCCTGTGTAAAAGAAGAATCGATAGCCAGCACTGCAAAATTGGTAGCCTTACCACAGCTTTGAGTCTCTTGGACAGAGTGCAACACCTCCTGGACCGGGTGGAAGAGTTACAGATCTAACCCAAACCTCAGGCACTTAAAGAGGGAGATGAACTCCTTAAAATTCAGCAAAGGAGCTCATCAAAGAAGTAATCGATGAGGAAGTGGTGAAGATAAAGACAGCGTGGGTGGAGGAGAAGCGGGAAAAGGAATGCCTGAAGAGGGAGAGGGACTTTGGCTGCATCAACTACAATTGGATGAGGATCCAAGAAAAGATGAAGTAAAGGGAGGGTAAGGACTGGATTCCTGATGATGAGGAAACAGAAGAGTGGGTGGACGAAACCAACGATCTTTCTTTTAGGCTGATTGTCTCCGCCAGAAGGTCCACGGATTATTTAGATAAGATATGCCCTTGCTGCCAAGCACAGCCCGGAAGATGTAAATATCCTAGATATCGATAAACATTAGCAATCGAGGACAAATAATAACGGCCCTTTTTAGGGCCACCCAGATCTCTAGAAGAGAGAGATACTACTCATTGCCGATATATGTGTTTGTTACGTTTGTTTATGTCTATGTTCACAACCCAACTAAAACTTAAAATCCCTTACGCCTTTGCTTGTGTGTGATAGTATGTTTGTGGGGGGGGGGATATAATGTGTCTATAAACACTCCTACCCTTGCTTGTATGTAATAGTATGTTTGTATGTATGTAAGTATATTGTGTGTATAAACACTCCTACCCTTTTCATTATGGGATAGTAATAAAAAAGTAGGTGCTGGATACTATTGTGTGTGTGTTGGATAGTATATCAAATAGAAGGTGCTGGATAGTAGTTTGTGTGTGCTTGTGTTGGGGATAATATATAAAAACGTAGGTGCTGGATAGTAGGGTGTCTGTTAGATATATATCAAAAAGCGGGTGCTGGATAGTATATATAAAAAGTGGTGTGTTGGATAGCAATAAATTTTTTTTTTTACATTACCTTTCCCATAAGGGACCAGATATTAGTAAACATATAAACGGCATATAACACTCCACAAGTTAACATTACATTTCTCATAGGGGGCCATCCGGTCTCCCCCATATGAAACCTATAGACATTGTTTTCATTCCCACTCCCATAGGGGGCCAGATCGTACCCCGCATATTAATCCTATGGACAGTTTTAACATTACCATTCCTATTTGGCGCCAGACCGCCCCCCGCATATTAAACATATGGACAGTTTAAACATTACCATTCCATAAGAGCCCAGACCGTCCCGCAATGTAAATCTACGGCGTAATATTAATTCTCGTTACGGGCCAGACTACCCCCATATTACTAATGGGGTATCCATCTGTACTTAATATAGCCATGTGTGTGTGTGTATATATATATATATATATATATATATATATATATATATATATATATATATATATATATATATATATATATATATATATATATATATATATCAGACGTTTTTAAATTTAAATTAAAAAAATATGCTTCTAATAACTATAAACAGCTGATGGAACATGAAAGTAAGATGGGTGTTTGGATTGTGTTTTGATGTTTCCTGTTGAGCTAAGCTATGTAATACGCAGTCTTTCTGGCGTCCAAAGTCTTAACATGAGATGACAACGTCTGTACGTGCTAAGGGTGTGATGATCAAGCTTAAAAGTACAGGGATGCTATTTTTGACACACTATGAACACAAGTATACGTGAATGATGTATAAACCATGGGGTACGCTTACAAGACATTGCCACGTGCATACGACTGTCCTCCGTCTTTCATGCAGTCATAAATTGTAAACAGGGATACATATGTAAGTATTCGTTGAATGAGGAGGTTAACTGTGAATTGAAGCGTTTAATGAAAATCAGATTGTATTTCATTAACTTACTGAAAACTGGTAACAATTACCGATAATGTGAGTAGGAATCTAACTGACTTAATACAACGCTAATAAAGATTACCATTATTTCATTCATTTTGTTTGAACATGAACATGGTCGAATTTAATGGATATCTTTTCAAATGCATAAAGTGTGTTCCTTTCAATTAAGGCATAACTTTACGAGAAGGTTTTGGAAACAACTATTACATGCAGTAACCAGATAGCAGACACTGTGATATCGTGATGACATAGCTTGACATTTTGTTATGTCCTTACAGGCGTATCACATTAGGTTGTACAAAGGTAACTTATCAATGAGAGTCGAACTTTCAAACTTAAATAGTCTGTTAGAGAAGAATATTTAAGCAGTATGAAATTCAGCAGGAGTAAACCATTGTAAGCCAATGTATGCTGATAGAGATGGAATTGCTTTTAAAGCAAGTAGAAGAATATCATTGGCACAGAAGCCTAATGAAAAGAAAAGTCATGTTTCCAATGGAAATCACTCTCATATTGCAGTTGTACATCAAAGAGGACAGTGTGGTTGGGTACCAATTCCATGCGGACGAAAAAGTGTCGGTTTAAAAGATGAAGATTCCCTGAAGAAAGTTTCAAGTTCGAGGATACCGAAGTTACTGTCTCCGCATCTCAGCAAGAAAAATAGAAATGCTTCCATTGGTGGCGTTTTAGATACACAAACAGCTTACTCGAATGGAAGATTGATACTAGACCTCAGAAAAAGAAACAGTGATTCTTCGAATGAAATAAAGGCTGGCAAAAGAGGACTACATCTATGCAAAAGATATTCTCTTCCACCAAGCCTTAAGAACATATATATGGATTTTTCAAATGATCCTAAGACTAACAGAAGAGGAACCATTATTAGTTTACGAGCCAGAAGTGTAAGTGAATTCAACGTATGCTATTATTATTATTATTATTATTATTATTATTATTATTATTATTATTATTTCTTTAATTATATTTCTTTGGAACAAACAAGGCTTTTACAAAGACAAGTATCAACAAAAGGAGCTCAAATCAACCATACAATGGTGCATCAAAAGGTTGATAGATACATGACTATATAACTAGATAGATGTTGTACTATGTATCATAATTGAAAAAACGGATAAATCTAAAAGTATCTTAAGTAATGCTTTAAAGTTGCTTATAAATGGAAAGAGAATCTTACATGAGTACTAATTTTAAATTAAATTTATAAAATAGTTGAATAATTTCTATCTTTGGTGAGCATTGGCGAGCAAAAGATTGAAATTATTCGGATGCTTCATTTGTGATGTCATGATGATTTATTACATGTATTACATATATAAAATTATGATATGGGTATGTTATCGTAAATAACACAGTAGTCACGTGATACAAACATTTGTGCGCTTCTGTTTTATATAACCAATGCTAAAATGCAGTTTCCTTGATCTTGAGCAAGACCCTTTGCAAAAATGTGCAGCTGGTTATCGTTCATGGGATATTTTGCTATATACACGCAAAGAAGATAATGGGTGCAACTTTCATTTTCATTGAGTCTAGAAGTTGCGAACAAAACTTCCATTAAGTTGGCATTGATATTTTTTACGCTATTTTAGACTTCAGGTATATTCAGTAGCAATATGGCTGCACACCGCGATTGCCAGAAATAAAGTAAAATTCTTTACACAAATGTTTTCTTACATTTCGCACAAAAGTAACAAGCCGACCTTAGTTGTTGGAGGAGAAAGATACCTATTTTGTTTATACTGCCATATAAACTATTACATTACAGTACTCTATAAAAATCATACGATAATTGTTTTTAATCTCTTACCCCTTTCTCTCTCTCTCTCCCACCCCCAAATCTCCCACCCCAAAAAAGAAGAAAAATACTACTAGGTGAGGATTTTCCGGGATATCGATTTCGGAGCAAAGACTTTGGCAAACATCCCAGTACCATTTGTCGCTAAAGACAGCGTCATTTCACTAGTTTCAATAAATGTGTGCTTATTCATGGAATGCATTTTATCTTTGTCACTAAACGAATCTGATCGGACCAAGATTGTGTGACCCCAAACTTATTTTTGTTACCGAAGAAGAGTTTTGTCAGAACACACGGAAACATTGTAATCATAAACCATTCACTATTTTCATTTATGTTTAAAAATTGTTAAAGTTTTCATTCTAACATACAAAAGAATTCTTAAATAAAACAAAAGCAACAACCACAAAACAAACAAACAAACATTATTCGGTGATTAAGGAGAGAAGTATGATGTATAAGAGAGATGCTTCGTACTTGTTTCCAGCAACGTTAAGCAGTTCGCCATCTTGCCACATTATTCTAACCGAGGGTAAGGTTTGGTCTTATGTGCACTTTGGACAGAACACTGACCGAGAATCGTCTCTTGTCGAAAAGAGATGATGTACGGAACGGAAGGATAAAACACGGTTCTGATCACAATCGCGAGCTCCTGATTATTTCATAACCGTTCGCTGTACTATTACGTTACTTCCTCTCTTATGCCCGGCTCCATCGAAGCGCTTTGGAATTAAATTAAAAAATTTAATGTCTTGCCTTCCATTTCCTCGCTCCCTCTCATGAATACGAAGTTTGACAGTTTGTCCAAGTATGATAATCCTTAACTTCGAAAGGTTAAAAAAATTTAATAATGATTACGCACCTTTTCAAGCTGGGGATATGACCATTTTGAAAAGTTCAATATAAAAGTGTACACCAGACAGACGAACGAATGGAGAGAAGATATACGAAGTAAATTAGTACTGTTACGCTTACCAAGTTTTGATATTCATCGCGTGAGGGACAGGAGATATGTGTACCTTTATTGTTTCATACAAAATAATGAGGGATAAGCCTCCTGCTTGACCATTAAAACTCATTCATCACTCTTGTCTGTCGCTAGGTCCCGTGTGTGTACTTTTGGATTTCTAGACTGGTCTCTGTTTCTTGAAGCTTTGCTCATAAGCAAAATTCTAACACATCTAATGAAAAAGTCGATGGTACACATCCACCATCTGTTGGGTTAATATGGGGACGAGCTCCATTGAAAGGAAAAGGATCGCATTAGATATGTCAACAATATTTTCAACTTTGGGGAGAGTTTTTCATATAATAATTGCCGCCAATATTGATGACTATCTAGACATGCAAAAAGCAATGTAACCCATGGCTTGTAATCTTGTACTCATTTTATTTGTGGTGATTTTCGTCTTATAGCCGGTTATTATCGCTATTTTATTTTTTTTTAACTGTTAAAATATTTTAATTACACTATCATAATGCTTTGATTGACATTTTCATTTCGCTGCCATTGTGCACATAAGCATGGGGTTCAATTTCAAAATTACCATAGAATTAAGTGGGTTATATTTAAACTGTAATTTGTTTCACCAGTTTAGTGCCATGAAAGATACAAATGCATAGTCACGTAAACATTTATTTCCTCTGTGGTAGGGTAGAATTAAAAGACAATAGGATGGATGATCGCTAATAGGAGTATTTAAATAGTAATTATTATTATTATTATTATTATTATTGAGTGACCAGTAATGGAGACAGTTCACAGCCGTGCGGTCAACCAGACTAAATCTAAGCTTAAAACGCGTATACAATGTGCCACCCTTTTACGTGCAATTATAAATCACAAGGAAAGTTTCATTTGTGGTTAGTCATTGAATGAAAAGGCTAAAAAAAAACAAAATGATGTGCTAAATGAAACTAAAATCATATTTCCATTACTTACCGTTGAATCCTAGCAATTACAGAGAGTGTGCGTAGAAAATAAATGATAATAAACACTTCAAATTTTCATATGCAACTAATTAGCTTCATAAAGGCGCAAATATTGCTACTCATACTTTGTTATGCTTTCTTAATATATACATGATCAAATTCAGTAGAAAACATTTCAAGAGTATGACCTTTCAATCAAAAATTCAACTTCAAGAGAAGGCTATGATACAGGCAATATCCAAAAATAAGACAAAGTGATATTGTGAATGTTTATGTTAATATGTCCCTACGATTAGCGAACAGCTCTCTTGTAAACAATTTTTTGCAAAGAATGACGTTTAAAGTTTGAAGTAGAATATGCAAGCAGTAGGAAGTCTTTAGAAAGAAAGAAAACCATCTGCTGATTCTTTCGTTTCTTTTCAAACATACAAAAGAAAATCACTACTGCCAAAACTTAAAGTGAAATATGGGTTACGGTATAACATGTATTCAATCGATAGAGTTAACTTTACTTATTGCCTTTATAAAATCGGAGTACATGTAGCTCACCAGTGTAGGAGAACTCAGTCTTTAATTTCTCCATTTTTCCGACGCAGTTAGTTCGCTATTTTCTCGTAGAGGGCGCTGCATTTGTGACGAGTAACCGGCACTTCTAGTCACTGAAGTGTTAGCGCTGTTAGGTCTATTGAAATCGACTCGATCGTCGCGCGTGTGTGTGTGTGTGTGAGTGTGTGTGTGCGCTAGTTTTGAATGTGCGAGTAAGTGCGCTCGCTGCAGTTTCAGTCGCAAATTATCGGATGTAAGGTTTTATAAAATAACAAACATAATGTAAAGAATGAGCAAATGTTATCCATAAATGTCATCTAATTCGTCCTGCCTACAATCATTGAAAAATTAAGTCTGTCACGTGCTGTGAATGACGTACGACAACACATCTTAAACATGTCCAATAACATGTTCTATCCTTGTTCAATCTGTTGACCGTATTTGAGCAATGCGATTGAACATATTCGGTCGTAGGCCTATTTGCACTAACCAATAAAAGAAATTTTAAAAAATAGAGCAATAATAGTTGGAGTTTTTTTAAATCACGTTTAAATGAACTTATCTATTTCTAAATTTGCTTTTTTATTTTTGTCAGTCGTCGACATTTACATATTTTCGATTGAGAAGTGGCTCGTGTATGGATTTTGTAAAATTATATTTGAAAAAGAACTGATTTACCGCTTGAAAAAAAAGGAGAATTCTTACGCACACATGTTTGTTTTCATCAATATCCGTCTTAATAAATATAGTGTGAATAAAGTTAATAAATATAAAAAATAGAAGCAATCGGAGGAACGTAGACTTGAATAAAACCGTGCGAATATCATACATTATCACCATCGTGATGTGCCGGTGCGACGTCATTGACAGGAAAGGGAGTAAATTCAGTTCATCTCGGAGTAGCTGGATAACCCCAATATGGCGCGGACTTGTGATAATAAAGTTCTATATCTTGATTATTCGAATAGCCACAACTTTGAAAATGGATAAAATATATTTGAATTCATAGAGGATTAATATAGTATAACAAAGTTAAAAAGCCGGATTTTCTTTTTAATAAAGCAAACCACCGCACTTTTTCTTTTCACTAGTTAAGTTAAAGAGGTAGTGATGTATCTAATAGTTCGACTAATTGGGGAGGGTAGATTCTTGGTTTACCAAACATACTTGTAAGAGAATTCAGTATAATTCATGATCATTTCACATTACAAAGTTTTTTCTTGTGTCTTTGTGTTCTCCCTAAACAGAACAGTATTTCACAAATACAAGTGTTTGTCGGAAATGTAGTGAAAGTCTTTCCATTATAAACACCCCATGTAGTGAAAGTCTTTCCATTATAAACACCCCCTGTAGTGAAAGTCTTTCCGTTATAAACACCCACTGTAGTGAAAGTCTTTCCATTATAAACACCCACTGTAGTGAAAGTCTTTCCATTATAAACACCCACTGTAGTGAAAGTCTTTCCATTATAAACACCCCCTTTAGTGAAAGTCTTTCCATTATAAACACCCACTGTAGTGAAAGTCTTTCCATTATAAACGCCCACTGTAGTGAAAGTCTTTCCATTATAAACACCCCCTGTAGTGAAAGTCTTTCCATTATAAACACCCACTGTAGTGAAAGTCTTTCCATTATAAACACCCCCTGCGGGCTCGGGGATGTAGAATAGACCCGATGCGCCCTCACGCGTGTCTTAAAAGGCGGCTAATAGACGCAGTAACCACGGTTGCTTAGTGGTTAGCGTGCCGGACTCGCATACTCGTAATAGAAAGGGTGCGGATTCGAATCCTACCATGGGATCATCCTGAGTGGGCTACCATGGTGTATCCTTGGGCAAGACACTTTACGCCAATAGCCTCGGCTACCAAGGTGTATCCTTGGGCAAGACACTTAAACCAATTGCCTCGGCTACCATGGTATATCCTTGGGCAAGACATTTTACGCCAATTGCCTCGGAACTGAATAACCTACTGTTGTTACTGTGAGGTCAAACAACAAACCAAACCATTTGAAGCAAGGCATGATTATTCTTTGTCTCTCGTGCGAAAGATGAATTGCTTTTCGAGTAATCTATGTGCATTTGTATGGTAAACACATATCAGAAAGATGAATTGCTTTGCGAGCAATCTATGTGCATTTGTATGTAGACCCATATCAGAAAGATTAATTGCTTTGCGAGTAATCTATGTGCATTTGTATGGTAGACACAAATAAAAAGAATACTTTCAACCGATACATTCCTAGGGACTGAGCTACAACAGAAGGAGGTTAAAACTACGTTTAAAATAAAAGATGTCGTGCTGAGATGTTCTAGCAAACATAACCAATTTTTCATTTTTTTTATATTTTTTTTTTTATTTTTTTTAACTGCATCTTATATATATATAAGATGCAGTTGATCCAGAGAGAAAGAAAGTTTGTAAATATCTCCTTTTCGGCGTACAAAACTCCATCCAGTATCAATACGGCTGCGCTCATATATATAACGGAACATTATTAATTCAAGATTAATAATAAATATTCTCTTATATTGTGCACCAAAGTAATGAGCCAACTTTAGTTGTTGGTGTAAGAAGATGACTGTATAAATTATAACATTCCACTTCTTCTCCCCACTATAATAGTGGCCATTTCTGTTAGATTTCCAACAAAATGACTACTAGGCAAGGATTTTTTCGAGATACCAATTTCCAGGCAAAACCTTTGGCCAACCACTCAGTACCTTTCCTATATTTAGGAGCCGCCATTTCAGGGGTTTCGGAGTAACAGTCCTTGAGTCTGTCTGTACGGACCAGGATTTCGTGACCCCAAACACTTATTTTCAGGCGATAAAACAGGTTTGGTAAAAATAAACAGGATTTGTTAAAATATTTTTTGTATCAAAATGAAAAATGATTTTTTTTCTTTTTAACATAAAGTATTTCATGAAAACAGTAGTTCGTTATTTAAGAGTAAACTTTCTTATCAGCGAGATACTTCTTGCTTGCTTCCAGGGAAACTCGCCCGTCCGCCATCTCGCAATGTTATTTTATTCGATGGTAAGGCTCGGTTATATGTATGATTTGATCACAAAAACGACCAAAATAAATATTCTCACCAATCGAAAATAAAAAATGTTCTGCTGCAAAAGTGAAATATGGTTTATTATTCTGGTTTCAAGCGTCAAAACAAGCTCTTGATCATTTCATCCGCCTTCAAAACACCATTACTCTTTCTTCTCCCGTTTTATGCTCAGTTCCATATAAATACTTTGGAGTATAATTATAGGATAATTATATGGTAAACTAAAACTTCTCAAGACCGAAATCCTTCGGAACCAAGTTAAATTTTCAGTTTTTTGAGGGGTTCCGGTTTTCCTAGGTTGTCTTTTATCACCTAAAAATGATATGTGATCAGGTGCTCTCTCACATACAAGTAAATGTTCATATGTTTTGAGAAAGCATCCATAGCCTTTCAATGTTTAAAATAGAGATATGTGATAATCAGGATTTTATTGAATCTGTATGTGTTCTTATATTTGGGTTTTATTATACTGTGCGTAGCTTTAGACTGTTGAAAGACAGTTTTAGGGGTTCTTTTTAAAACTGACATTTTCGAACGAAGCTTTCTTTCGGTTTTCAGAGTTGAGGGGTTTTGGTTTACTGAGATAAAGTTTGTTAGATTTAAAGAGAACAAATTCGGGACCCAAAACATGATTGTTTATAAGGGGATTTCGGTTTACTATGATTTCGGTCTTGATAGGTTTAATTAAATTTGAGGATATAGATACCGTACGGTTCTAAATCGAATTTTACCGGCAACATGCGTGTTAAAGCCATCCTTAATGATCTCAAATCCTTAAATGCAAGATCGTTATTATTGTTCTAACATATTTAGACAATTGTGTGCATAAACCGTCAAAATTGTCATTATGTATAGTTTTACGTCATAATGAGATTCAGAAGTTCCCAATGACGTCAACTTTTCGACAGTGTGTGGTATGTTTTAATGCATCGAACTTTAAAGTTTGACGAATGAAACAGCACGTTGAATTTGCATATGCGTTAGAATTCGAAATGTATTGTCTTGCCTTCCACAAAATCCGTTGCCTCGCACCTTTTCATGACCATAACATTTTACATTTGGCAAAACATGGTACACCCTACCCTCTGTAAAGTTCGATTAATAAGATCGTGCAAAGTTTGCAACCTGGAGGCATAACAAGTTCAAACAGTTCAATTCAAAATTTTACGTTAGACTGACGAAGGAACGGATAAAAATAGTTATTGATTATAGTGTCCGAACTGTTGGATACTGTTGGCGAGACCGAAGTAGAACGGGGCGAGTTTGCGAACTCAAGTATGTACTTCGAGTGAGGTCACGGCATCCAACAGGTCAAACACTATAATTTATTTATTATATACCCCAATATCCAAAAGTACAAACACTATAATTTATTTATTGTATACCCCAATATCCAAAAGTACAAACACTATAATCTATTTATTGTATACCCCCAATATCCAAAAGTACAAACACTATAATTTATTTATTGTATACCCCAATATCCAAAATGACAAACACTATAATTTATTTATTGAATACCCAATATCCAAAAGCACAAACACTATAATTTATTTATTGTATATCCCAATATCCCAAAGTACAAACACTATAATTTATTTATTGTATACCCCAATATCCAAAAGCACAAACACTATAATTTATTTATTATATACCCCAATATCCAAAAGTACAAACACTATAATCTATTTATTGTATACCCCCAATATCCAAAAGCACAAACACTATAATCTATTTATTATATACCCCAATATCCAAAAGTAATAACACTATATTCTATAATTATTTATATTGTTGACTTTGATATTCGTCGCGGAAAGGACAAAAGAGATGTGAACCGTTATTGCTTACTAATAGGAACAACTGGAACATAAGAAGAAAACATTGAAAGGAAAAAGATGGACGTATTACGCATGTCAAAGATAAGCTACTTTTGGGAGGGATTCTAATTTATTGATTGCCTCCAAGATTGATGACTATCTGGCGATAAAATCAAAGAAAGCCATGGCTTGTACACATTTGATTAGTTGTAAGTTTAGTTATATTATCAGATGTTATCTCTATTAATGTGGTAAAATATTTAATTAAACTACCATAATGGATTTATTGGCTTTTTTATTTCGCTGTCATTGTGCATATCTGCATCAAGGTAGATATAAAATTACTATAAAGGAAATCCTCTTCGAAGTAATTATTATAATTTATTCAAAATTCTAGGATATTATCGCTCGTAAAGTGTTAAATTATTTAATTAAACTACCATAATGGTTTGATTGGCTTTTTTTTTATTTCGCTGTCATTGTGCACGTCTGCACCAAAGTAGATTTAAAATTACCAACAACGGAATCTTCTTGGAAGTAATTAATATCATTTATTCAATTCATTAATTTAAATGAGTAAACATTTTTGGTCTGAGTATTTGATTCCTATAATTGCCTTTTTATTTTCTTCTCTGTTTTTGCAAAATCCATTTGTTAAAGTAAACCTTCAAAATTCGCATAGTCATTGCTTTTCGCATATGTAAGTAGCCAAGAAGTTTTGGATTTTTCCATCACTTTAGAGTTTTCTTTTCAGTTGTCTGTATTTTGCGTAGGGGTTGGCGCCCTTCTCTGCGGACGTCATTTCCACTTTAACTGATTCGTAGGTTATTTCCACTTTTTTCAACTGCAAACTCTGACTTGATATAAACAACAGCGACCTCTATGATGTTAATATGGCTGTATCAGGTATAGCACTCATTCCACGTTTACCTGGGAACATTTGCCAATGCCAACATCAGTAAGGTAAATTTGCTGAGTTAGATATTGATAACAAAGAATGAGAAAATGTAGTTAAAGCATGAAAAAAATCGAACTTTCTTGCGTAATTATGTATACACATTAGACATACTTTTGTGGTATTAAAACTTTCCTCAGGTTGTTGGATTTTGATTAAATTTGAATAAATTGAGTTATAACAGGAATCAACAAGCTATATACAATACTCGTTAATAGGAATCAACAAGCTATATACAATACTCGTTAATAGGAATCAACAAGCTATATACAATACTCGTTAATAGGAATCAACAAGCTATATACAATACTCGTTAATAGGAATCAACAAGCTATATACAATACTCGTTAATAGGAATCAACAAGCTATATACAATACTCGTTAATAGGAATCAACAAGCTATATACAATACTCGTTAATAGGAATCAACAAGCTATATACAATACTCGTTTCAAGTTGTACTCGAGCTTACTAACGTGTATGTGAAATGTTACTTGGAACTGTGGATTGAAATATAATGTCACATAGTTTATTCACGTTCTTTCACTATTTTATTATTTGTCATACGTCTTATAGCTATACAGATTAATAACATTTAAATTTATGATTGATTGGTATATGTAATAGTTGTGTGCTCAAACGTCAATCATGAAGATCTGTGCTTATTATTTCAGTTATATTAGTGTAGCAGAGAGTCTCAGGGGAGACTAGTTGTAACTATTTCAGTTACCCCCTATTAAATAAAGAATTATTATTATTATTATTATTATTATTATTATTATTATTATTATTATTATTATTAATCAAAGATTACTAATACGTATAACTGACATCTGTAAGATAAACCTGACTAACATTAACCTTCAGCGTACATCACACGGAAAAGGTTCATGGTTTCCCTGCTTACTTTCCTGAAAGAGATTAAATGTTTCTTTATTTTTAGCAAATCATCCTTCTCTGTCCCTATTAACACTATCCTCAATATTGTAGATACGCTTTGGTACATGCATTTTTATCTTAAGCTAATTGCCTACAAAATTGCCTTTTATCGTTGGATTTTGGGGTTTGGACTTTTTGTTAATATTGATATTATAAATGCTTATTGACATTTTCATAAAAGTTGCTTTGAATTCCTACTTAGAAAAGGCGTCATGAAAATCGCGCGCAAGATAATGACATATTGTCACTCAATAACTTCCCAAACTGATACAAGGTCATCAAAATATAAATGTTCTTTTGGGAAACGATCACAATATTATTGGTTTGGAAAGTGTTCATAGGTAGGACAAATGCCCTTGTAAGAAAATATCACCTTAGACGTTTTCATTGGCTCCCAGTGAACATTGGAGTGTACAAGGAGCATGGTGTTTGAACGTTTCCTGTTGAGCTGGAACTGTAAAAAATGCAATCTCTTAGGATAAGAAAGTCGGCACATGTGATGACCAGAATTGTATGTGTTTGGGATGTGATGATCAAGCTTAAAAATTCAGGGAATATATTTTATAACAGTATAGGCTCAAGAGCACATTACTTACTTTTTAGTTTCGCGCTATACTTACAAGACATCATATGTTCATGCGTTTTTCCACACGCTTTCATTTAGTCATAAATCATAAACAGGGTTACATATCTGGTTAATCACTGAATGAAATGGTTCATGATGAATAGAAGCGCTTAACGAAAACAAGATCGTTTGTCCAGTACTTGGTGATAACTACTGACATTTGGGGGGAGGGGGAATTGCGCAGAAAAAGACGTATCAAGTTTTCATATGCAACTGTTTAGCTTCATAAAATCGCAAAGATAGCTTATTTTAATTTCATGATTGGAAGTTTCCAAGGATGAAAATCATCACAATGTGCGCTTCTTATGCTCAACATGCTTGCCAAACATGCAGATGAAAATCACAACTTCAGCAACTTGATACAGCAAAATATGTCACACTTCCAACGACAGTGGCTTTCGAAGCGCAGTTGTTCATCGAAGTGAAGGTTATTTTTTTTATACAAACACCTAACGGACGAAACAGTGACACATTAAAGTATGCAAACACCTAACGGACGAAACAGTGACACTTTAAAGTAGGCAAAGTCTATGGAGAAAGAAGCTAGTTAGAACTACCGATTTTAAGGATGGAGAAAGAAGCTAGATAGAACTACCGATTTTACGGATGCCACACTTCGGCAGAAAAGATAGCATTACTTAAAAAGATGTCGGGTTAGATAGAAGAGGATTTCACTCGAATTGAAGGTATTCGTTCGTATTGAACGATCAAAACAGAAACAAAGAGCCTTCGAATGACCTTGAGTGGTGAAAAGACGCCACACAAGCAGACGATATTTTCTTTATCTGAGAATAAGCAGAAGAGGTAGGGTTGCCTCTAATATCTGATCTGACAAAAGAATATAGATTCTTTGTTTGCAAGGCTTACGTCTAACTACATTCAATTTGTATCGTTCCATTTTAATCTGTTTGGATTGTCAATGGTTTCATTCCTTCTTGTACAAACGCCGCCGATATATCATTCCTTAAAGCCATATTCGTCGCAATTGAGTAAGGATTTAAATGTGTATTTATACGATAAACATTCTAAAATGCCGATTGCTGTAGTAATAATGTAAAAATGTTTGCAAAGAGTACACTGTCGACAAAACCAGCTTCAGCAACGAATACAACCTGGTGACCGATATACAACGGAAAAATGTTATTACAATCAGCGCTACGCGTATATGTAAACTCTTAAAAAACAAACTTTTCTGCTCTCTAATAACCTTACTTTAATGTGAGCAATATTAGTACCATTGCGCAAACTTGACGATCCTTGAATCCAGTTTAACTGCATCTGGAGCTTTTTAAAAGTATACAAATAGAAAATGCACAGATTCCATGCAGCACTTGTGGAAACGTAAACAGTAAATAAATTTGGTAGTATTATGTGTAATCACCGATAGCCGTTGGGATTAGAGGGTTGAATGCAATGCTCATCTTTGAAACCAGCAGTCTTGAGTTCGAGTCCAAACTGCGATTTTTTAAAATACTTATGCCTTACTTAAAAATTTATTCACAAGATCAACAATAGCAACAATCATTGGTTGCCACGACCGTAGTTAAAATGTTTATAAATGTCTTCCGTGATACGTCAGTGTACAATAATAACTTAATAACTACACTTTATTGTTTAATTTAATACAGTTTAAAAAATGTATCGGTATATATCGAAATTAATACATGCACTTAAAATGCACATGTATGTTTGCTATCAGTTAAGAACTAAACTTCACATTTTACAAGACTAATGAAGTCATAAAGTTTGAAAATATTACACACGTTGCATGAATTGCCGTAGAGAAGCTTAGCGAAGGCGGTTTATGCATAGTGTGTAATCGATTTTCAAACTTCATGACTTCATGAATTCTGTAAAATATTCAGTTCAAATCTTATAATTGCAAATAGTTATAAAAATAATAATGAATATCAAGAAATAAAATTGCAGAACTATATTTAACCATTGTTTACAAATATTGTCACAGCACACAAGAACTGCGCGTGAATACATAATTATTTCTTTTCTGGTTTTATTAACTAATAGCTTCTAGTTTTTCTGTGTCACATGATGCGGTTTTAATCAATGTAAGTGCTTGTTACAAAGGCTTTGTAAACGTTTGTAATTATTACTGTCTCAATTTAACTAAATATGCAATTATTAAATTAATACCTACACACCACGGTATACTGCTTCCATTTTTATGAAGAAAATAAGTTACAAACAAATACGTCAACCTTTGACCGGTATCTTTCAATACCACCATATACAAACCATGGATAAATTTGTGTCAAATCAGGCGTGGATCGTTGATTCACAAAAAGCAAGGAAAAATGCAACATTGGCTGTTTTGTTAAATTCTGCAAAGAAGTAGCATGCGGCAGCTTCACTTGTTGGGTGGAAATGCGGGGATACGTTGGTTATATGTCTTTATAAATTACTCAAATTTATGAACATGACTAAATATGTGCCTGGCAGAAAGATGGGTAATTGTTAAAAGTCTCCAAGTAAACGTGTTAAACCATGATTTAAATTATTAAAGGACTTCTCATTTAAAATACTGTGCAACCATTCAGATCAGAATTGGTCGAAATCCTTGCCTTCCCCAACGTATGGAAAACAGTGTGTTTCTTTGACTCAAGTGAACGTGCTTCTGAATATGAAAACTGTCATAGTATCAGAAGGTTAATGTAATGAGATATTCATGGACATGCATGTGCTTTTAAATTGCTTGTTCAGTGATGCGAGGTTTTATTGAAATCCAGACTAATCCCATTTTACGGTAAAATAAACTTTTGTAACACAGCATGGACTGTGTATATGGATATTTTCATTTTGATGAAGTGTTTATTATTAAAATTCTAATCAAATACAATGAAGCGAATAAGCTTCCCTTTCAATAAACATGATGTTTACTTTGAGGGTCTACACGGAGACCTACGTTCCCGAATGATGATAAAATGGTATTTTATCTATATAAAAAGTATTTATTTTAATAGTATATTTGAAGCATTATTATGGACAAACACGACGTATGTTCAACAAGTTGTTTTTACTTCGCCCATGTCTTTTTAGAGATCATGAGTACATTTCGATACAGATTAATTCAGTGATAAAGGACTAACCACTGCCTATAAAAAATATATTTTTGTATAAAAAAAATGTTTTATTGTATATCCTTTATGAAAGTGTTTTCTTTTTAACCATCAGAAAGAATGAGCTATGTTTTGTATAAATGTATATTAAACCCTTCGCTCAGTTATTTAACAATGACAATTTATTACACCTGACACAAAACAAGGAGATAATCAATGCAGATAAGGACTCTACATTTGGCCAATATACATTGCATGTCCCCACTCTTCTTAATCCCCTTGCAAGCGAAAAAGATTATCTGATGTGCAGAGCTAAATATTTGCCGTAAACAGAGGCAATATCCTCAGGATTATCCTAGACAACACCTAACACCATAGATGGAATCTACGTTATAATATACGGACTGATATAAGTGAGAATCAAAGATGAGCTTAACGGAGAAGTTATCCCATGTTAGGGCGCTTCTGCTTACGCCAGAAAGTGATTCCGGGAATAGTAGTAGCAATGGTACAATAGATGAAGCAAGGATGAGTTTAGAGGAAGATCAAACGCCAGAAAGCCGCCTTCCGTTCTCGTTAACGCCGGTGAGCGTTTCAGGGAATGGTAGTAGTGGAAATGGAACAGTAGATGACGACATCAGAAGGAGAAAATCCTTCCCTAAAACCAGTCCGAGGCACACAGAGAATTTGAGAAAGTCAATGCAGATTGATGATCTCAGTTTAAGGCAAAAGTTCAGGTTACATTTGAAACTAAAACGAGCAGAGGCCACAGCATCAAAACAAGAGGAAAAGGCAAAGGACAAGGCGGAGGACGAGCCTGGTCACGATAATAATAAGGTATACGCTAGTAATAAAGCTGTGAGTTTCGATGATATGAATTGTCGAGTTAAGAATGCTCATTAATGAACAATCTTGTGTGTCAAATGTTGCAACGGATGCGTTTAAGAGATAAAGAATGGGGTATACGTATTTTTTAGTTTGCTTTTTTGGTGGTCAGATGTTTGAAAGCGTACTTGTAAAGGATGAAAATGTGAAACATTCACTTTTTTGTGCTTTTTTGTTTTTTCTTGGTGATAAATGTATTATTATTATTATGTTCGCCCATGCATCTTCTTTCTTCGCTAAATTAATCCATCGGTCCCTCCGACATCCTGATTGTCTGTCTGTTTATCTATCTCCTGCCTACATATCAAACTATATTCTTTCCTACCAAGCTATCCATGACCACTAGCTTCCATAGACACCGACCGACCTACCTATCTATCTACTAACCATGATCACTTTGTATGTTTTACTTTACAGATCAGACGATATTCACAGATCGTAAAGGTTCAATCGGGTCTATCTGCTTTGGGCAAATGGAAAGTGAAAACAAAAACAACAGGAACTTCCGTAAGTCTACTGTCGACATAAAAACAAGTCTACTTATCTTCCAACATATCTACCAACCTATACAACTATATGTGCACATACATACATACTTACACACGTAAACAAATACATACACACATTCACACACACATACATACATACATACATACATACATACATACATACATACATACATACATACACACATACATACATACATACATACATACATACATACATACATACATACATACATACATACTTACATACATACATACTTACACATATACACACATACATACACACATTCACACACGCATGCATACATACATACATACATACATACATACATACATACATACATACATACATACATACATACATACATACATACATACATACGTACATACACACATATATACATACATACATACGTACATACATACACACATATACATACATACATACGTACGTACATACATACATACATACATACATACATACATACATACATACATACGTACATACTTACAAACATATACATACATACATACATACATACGTACATGTATACATACATACATACGTACGTCCATATGTACATACATACATACATACATACATACATACATACATACATACATACATACATACATATGCACACACACACACACATACATACATACATACATGCATGCATACATACATACATACATACATACATACATACATACATACATACATACATACATACATACATACATACATACATACATACATACATACATACATACATACAACTTAGAATATGATTAGGAACATCAATGAATTTGACTCTCAAAAAGGATAACCATCTGCCCATTAATTAACATAAATATTTCTCTAAAACCAGTGTTGTTTCCTCTTTAAAAAGTATCATAGTAACTGACAGAGGTCGTTTAAGTAAGTGATGAAAATTTAATGAAAATTTGAGATGATATGTTGAAGTTGCAAAGATCTGAAATGATGCTTGTGTGTAGGTAGTAAAATGGTCATAGCTGACCACTGGACTCGGGTCCTACCGCTTGACCAACTCAAATTTGATTGGGCAATCATTCACACCCAGCTGGGTGATTTGACTGGTCTGCGGGCAAGTAGAATGTATGTTATGCGACAACTGAATGACAACCGCCGAGTTAATGCGAAAGGTCCGTGACGCGCAACAAAATATTGATGATGCGCTCGCCGTTCGCTAAATGTAGGGTTTAAAAAAAATCATGTCTTTAGTTTAATTTTAAAGTATTATTTATCATGTTCTACTCTTGGATAATATTGAAAGAAATGCGAAAAAAATATACAAATTTAGGTCAATAACTACTCGAATGACTCTGCCGTCACCATGTTCATGGTGTTATTAGAATGACACTCCATGTTCGACTTTGTATTTCACGAGCAGTATTACACCTTAGCTAAGTTTCATACACAGCATCATCTTCATTGTGGGTTTCAGATGGGTTAGAGTATACGCCCTTCTTTTATCAGTTTCTCCAGGGTTAGGTAGATATCTTTCGTTTCTTGTTGTTGTCTTTATATATTTTGTTATTTTTAAACAAAAATATTTATAAACACTAAAGCACAGAATTCTGTGGTAGTTGCAATATCCGGCATAAATTCAAGCTTCCATATATTTACCCTGTTTTCTTTCAAACAAAAGCACCGAAGACATGATTCTATATCAGACGTTAATAAAGAAAACTTCTATATGGATTATTGCTTAGCTGTGTGGCTGGATTTTGCAGGTTATCATCTGGTATGAAAGATTCTATTTATAAACAAATAAACAGAAAAACTCTACAATCATATGCAGAAGTTTTGTTCAGTTGCTAAGTTGTAGCTGGATTTTGAAGCCTTTGTCTTGGCTGGTTTCTGGGTTTGTTTGTTTTTAAAATAAAATTTAAAAAAAAAAAAAAAAACATAGTGGCATTTGTTGGCCGATCTCTTTGGAAAGACATTTCAATCACTACGAAGCTAAATGAACAAGTGAACGAGTAAAAAGAGAAAAAAGGAACCCAAAAAATGGAACAAAGGGATAAGTAATGAATGTAAAGTGATTTTTACAGACAACCAAGGCACCTGATACTTTCTAAAAGGAAAATACTGTTAGAATTGTGGCATAGTGTTTTATAGATATTTATCTATCACTGTTAAGTCCCACACAACACATTCCTTACTTATCATACCTTAATTTCAACGAGCATTTGATATTGGTTTGATATTCAGGCAATCGGTAAAAATTACATTATATAGAATTCTTTCAAACTGAATTAAATAGTAATAGATGACCTGCCAGAGTGCAACTTTATTTATCATTGTATGTTTTCAAATTCCATTGCATCTGAGACTAATATGCATGTGTTATATACTGTCCCTGATTACATAAAACACGGATTTTTTTGCTACTTTGTTCGTATTTTAATTCAAATAGAGGTGACCAGCCGGTTTGACAAGTCTGTCTCCAATAATAATGTTTTAAGTCATATGTGGGATCATTAGAATGGTAAAAAACTGTCCCCTCAAATCATGTCATGTATACTATTGGATTGAAAGATTTAGGTTGATCCCGTTTGATTGAGATATTTTCAATAACACCGTCATTTTTGTCAGGTTATTGATTCTAATGACAGAGGGTAGCCAGCTATCTGTGATCAAGGGTAAACACCAAGCTCTACTTTCTAGCCAAGTGTACAACAAACAAATGCGTACTAATATCTATTATTTCACACGTGGAAAAGTTTGATTTTGATTTGAAAAGTAGACATGATCACTTAATTTAATAATGAAATTCGTTGTCAAAAAAGGCTGGCATAACAATATTAAGATATTGCTAATGGATTTAATGGCATGGTATAATGAAAATATTTAATTTACTATTATATTCTAACTATGTCTACAATAGATCACCTAGTATGTATGTTGCGAGGTAGGTAGGTAAGTGGGTAGGCGGATAAATAAGTGAGTAGATAAACTTTGTGTCCTATCTGTGTGTATTCATGTATTTAGGTAGGTAGGTAGATAGATAAGTAGGTAGGTTGGTAGGTATTTTTTCTATTCTGTCTGTCCGTATGCCTCTGTGTATAGATGTACATGCATATATATATATATATATATATGTGTGTGTGTATCTAAATACATTTAAATGTTTAAATGGCTGAAAATCACAGAAATAATAATCTTAGAACTGTTTAATATTGCAATCCTTTATAAAGGGCGTATGTAGTGTTCAGAATAGCCCATTGCATAAAAATGGCGCCAGGATTATTCAATCTATCTATCATATATAATGCTTTCAATATCGAATTGTTATTTTTTCATCTTGTGTGTAAAAAAAACTTTTGACATTTTGCAGGTACGTAAATACCCGTATTTAAAGACCGAGAAGTACATTCAAAGTTTTACACTTCAAACCATGCGGGTTTTTGAATTGCTATTATCACTTAGAGAAACATTCCATTTAATATTGACAGTGAACGTTAATTACAGTAAGTATTGGCAGATTAAGTATACACTTATATAATCAGGATTGAGTTTGTATCAATCTCTTATTCAACTCTTTTCAATAATAGCATGCTCTATACAACGTCCTAGGCACATAACATATATTATTTAACTTGACCTGGTAGCTTTTGATACACGAGTCTACATTTTCCTTCTCCCAATTTCTCCTTGATTTTCTTTGATTCTTTTCTTTCTTACGGCATGCGATGAAGAACATCGAAAGGGTTTAAGGACTCAGACCGTCTATTACACATTACAACCACCCACACACCCTCGTATGCATATTTAAACGATATTTAGTATTTATTCATATCTAAATATTAAGTTAAAGGTGTGAATCATTTGTATTATTAAAATTAAACATGTAACAAATTATTTTACATGAATCTTCTTATCACACAATCAAAGTTTCACAGGGGATATCCAATAATTTCAAGATTTTCACAATCAAAAGTCTTTCCAGCATCCGGGTGGAAGTCAAAAGTGTTCTGAATACTCTAATTGCGAGTATTTTCTGAAAGACTCGTTAAAATAGAGAAGGAGGAGTTAAATTTCTGTCGATCCATTCTGGTTTGTTCTTCGTGTAAATAGGCTTTAATGTCAATTATTCCTTTCAGGTTCAGATTATTTTGCCATTCATTTTGTCCGTCAAAATTAACACAACATATAATAAACAAATATTATACGGTTTGTGATATCTTGGCAATTAAACCGACGCTCTCGGCCGCACCATACTTTTTTTGTCTTCATACAATGTTTAAAAAGAACATTTAATCTGTGCGACGCTGCTTTCAACGGCTCTTCCGCCAAGGAAGTCATCCCTTTTTTGCGGATGCTTTCGTATATGAAACAAAAGCTTTACAACTGGATGAAAATCATGGATTTTTCGATGAGGGGTCCTCTCAGTGAGTAAGTGAAAATTTTACAAATTTGTTGCACAATGCAAAACCTTCACGTCTATTAATTTTAAGTGTTTCAACTACCGGTCTTTCCATATCGATAGTCAACAAAGCTGACACCAACAGTGGATGTAATTGACACATATTGTGAGCTGTAAATACCACAAACTGTGAACTTTTTATTCAACGGGTTCCTTAAGAGGGGATGATTCGCTGTGGTTGAAGAAATATGTGAACAGGCACAGGTTGCTTTGCAGGTTCAATGAGCACTGATAATAAAAGCAACCAGAATAACCAGTGTAATTTCAAAACAAGTTTTACAAGAGACTATGTCTCAATCCAACTGGAAATGTCAGCATGCTAGTATGGATGATTTATAAAATTATTTCAATGCAAAGTCAACTCTAAATTTTGATGATCAGTTTAAACAGAACCTGTACGCAGAAAAGTTATGTATCCTAACTGACCGCAAACGTTTCATCGTCTAGCGATTGACGTTTCTGTGGTGATTTTCCCACAAAGGTACCACCTCAGTTTAGTTCATTTAACCTTGTAAATGTAATGGCGTGATCGTCAAATTGAAGCAGGAAAATCTATACTAATATTAACTCAGCAAACATACCCTACCAGTGGGTAGCCAGTGACTGTATGTGGGCGAATATCATTGAGTACTCTCAATTAATACTTGTATATTAACCTTCAACACTTTTGCTAGCAGCTTGTGAATTATTTGTGTGTAGAATAGAAAACGACAGTTGTCATGTGATATGTAGAAGGAAAGGATTTGATGAAATAGTTACAATGTAACTTGGTAGCTATTTATTTACATAACTATCAATTACAGAAGCCTAAAATTGGTCATGATTATCTTGAATACCTGTCATTTATGACTGACGATGTAAAACAAACAGTGTAGAATTAGACCTAATCCTATAGTGCAAATAAACCTCCGTATCAGTAAATGAACGTGTGACACAGCGAATATGCTGGAGATAACTTGTATATCAGGTTTAATGTTTCTTTAAATCTCTGGGATCAAAATGATAAATGCATATAGAGGCTTCTGCTCCGACAAACAACATTCGAAAGTACAAACCTTTTGGAGACAGGACTACAATGCGATTATCGAATGTACAGCAAAAAGTGGGACTAATCAGCATTCTTCCAATATAAGTTCATTTGAATGGTATTGAAATGTCGTCTGCAAGATTGGAAACTGTTAGGGTCAGCTCAAGCCGAGGCGGATTATATGACATCAATTTGTCTCCTTTGTTCTTGGGACTGTGGACTATCAAAAGGAGGGTAAATATATGTCCTTTTTGTCACGAGATATTTATTTTATATCCTTATTTTGCATATGAAATTCTAACAAATTCACACTGGCTTTTGTATATAAATGGAACGACAGGAAAGACAAAATCTAAGACGTAGATAGTGATTTGTTTGATAAAATGGTAGTGGGTTACTCTTTTTCTTTTTCTCTCTTTCTGTCGTTTGCCCTCTTCGATTGAAATGTCTTGATTTATTTGTATTTTAGAGAACTAGCCATGAGCCAATTTTGTTTGTTGTACATATAAATCAAGAGAGAATCTAGACTGTACATGCCTTGTAGAATCAAGCATCCCTGGAAGGTACAACGTTAGTCATGTAGTTTCCATTGAAACAAAGTTCGAGATGAACAGAGATGAGGCTAGATACGACCAGGAAAGCCGTAGAATTCAAGCAAAACGCGACACGTAGATTTAAGACATTCGAAAGTCTACTCTATCGTCCGTTGTTAGTCCTGTAGCTTTTATTCTGAAAATAAACTGAAACAAATGTAACGTTACTCTGTGAAATATGGAAATGTATGCTGATTATCAAAATCATCTAGCTTTTCAGGAAATTTGGTTCAAATCAAACAAACGTAGTGAATACTAGAGCATTCAGGAAACATCATATTTCCAATTGAGCTGGAATCAAACAAAAATGGGAAAGTTAGTGTGTATACAAGTCAGGGTAATGCCTATTCGAAGTCGATCAAGGACATTAACTCGGTAAAATATTGTCAAAATCTGGTCATCATCGAACGCATTCCAAGCCTTGTCGAGGTGAGTTTCGCAACAAATTGTGCTGGAATCAAACAAAAATGGGAATGTTAGAGTGTTTACAGGTCAGTTGAATGCCTATTCTAAGTTGATCAAAGACCATAACTCTGTAAAATACGGTCAAAATATACTCATCATCAGAATCGTTTCACACCTTGTTGAGGTTAAGTCCCATAAATTTATCACTAATTGTTTTTCAAACGTTTTATTTATTTATTTTTCTTAGCCATTATCCAACTTCGCAAAAAACATAGAGGATCGGCAGACAGTACAAACACTTAACTGGTTATCACTCTGTAACGATCGCAGACATGCTTTATCTATGTATTGCTGTAGGAAAATTACCTCTAGGATTCAAAAGAATGTCCATATTAGACATCAAGCTTAATTATTTTGCGAGCATAGCAATACAGCACTGAAAATAATACATTGTATTTCGCAAAATTCGCACAGAATTTTCTAGAGAGTACTTTTATAAAAGGTTTGGGATATATTCCTTGGCAGACGTTGCCCACACTTGTTTATTTTCTACGTCCAAGTGTTTCTTATTTACAAATGTATACGAAATCAAACAGGTCTGATAATTTACCATTTCTTATATGATTTTAACCGTTTCTTTTTCTGTTTTGATTCGAGACTCTTCTGACTTCTTTCATACATGAGTGAGATATTTAGATAGTTACGGTTACCAATACATTTATATGGTGATTTTGTTCTTTCCCTATCTAGAAACATCAGCTTCCTTTTCTTAATTATTAACAACTTCTCTTTTACATAGAGTTTATATCGTTGTTTTTTTTTCGGTACGAAATATGGAAAAAAAGACTTTCTTTCAAACAGTTTTGGAGTGGTAGCGATGACAAGCAATTATTAACGGACAACGTACGCTGGACGATGGAGACTGAATGGCGTACACATACAATTCGGTGTGCGAAGAGTAGAACTGAAAAGAAGGTCATGGCCTGCAAGTCGAGCTCACGATCAAAGCACTGTTTTAAAATGTGTGGCCAAGACACAAAGGTCAAAAGAGGAGAACGAGCATGTCGCAGAATGAAGTCTTAGCTTCATACTGATTCATCCATGTATGAAAAAAAAATCCTTCAAGGGTTTTAGGAAATCTAACAAATTAAGGGTGAAATTACACTCAAACCATAACGCAGATTTTCTAAGAATGTGACCTTGACCACAAGATCAAAGGGGTGGCAGCGCGTCTCACAGAATGATTCATTCCAAGTATGAAGTAAAACCATCAAGGGGTTCAGAAAATATAAGCTCAAAAAACAGCAAAAAATTTAACTAGACCTTAGCGCACATTTTCTGTGACTGTGACCTTGACCCAGATTTCAAATCGGCAAGCGTGGATGTCACTGAATGAATTGTCTTAGCTTCATTATGATGCATCCAAAACATTCACAAAATCAATTAAGTGGACTAGAAAATATAAGTAAATGAAAAAACTTGAATCAGGTCTTAACGCAAATTTTCTATGACTGACCTTGACATGCGTGCATGTAACCAAATGCGTTGAATACCCTGCATATGTCACTAGTATGAAGAACAAGAGGGTATGGAAAATGTGGTAATTTATACGCAAGACTATTATCTGTATTAACTTTCCACCGTGCAATTAACATATTTGACTTTGTCACAACAGTCATTGGTCACTACAAGTCATAAATGTACACATGAGAAAAGCATTGGTTTTGCACCCAATAAGGAGACTCCAACAGTGAGAAATACTTGCAAGATATACGCATGCCATCAAGGACACTCCAGGTAGGGTGGCGATGATGTTCGATAATAAGCACAATATAATGCAACAATAAGATTTAGGTACAGGTGTGTACAACACGCAGTCATCTCTCACCATAAGGAACCTCAATATAACGCGGAAACGTGTATAAGCCGGATATGGTCGTGGATCCCATATCGTTATTCAATACAGTGATAGACCCTTCTGCGATGCCAAATTGGCCTTATACAAAGGGTGGCCTCTGGCGTGGGGTACAAAATAGTACTATTATGCTAATTTGGTGCTGGCCAATAAACGCAGACATTATTTGCTCCATGGTGCAGCCTAAAATAAGCACTGATTTTGTCTCAAAAAGAATCAGAATGTCATCTCGAAACCGGCTGACCACATTTACAAGCTTTTCCGCATTATCAACACTTTTCATAATATGCAGGCGGATAATGCCTAAGTGCGGATTTGATTTTTATTGTCAGGATTGACAATTATATTGTCAAACAGACCACTTCTTTCTATTTCCAACTTCTAATGTTTGATTTTTATTTTGGATTTTTTCTTTGACAAAAACCCCTGGCATTTAAAATATTGCGGACTGGAGGCGTTAATTACAAGAAAATACGTTGAAAATGGCCGATGTCTCCAATCTCTGTGCTTCTTCTGTCGTTTTCCTTAGTGCTTTCCTTTAAATGCGGATAAAAGTCAAGATAGTTGCTAAATATTTGAGGACATTACCTGACTCGCCCTTTTCGCGTACATGATTCTCTCTCCCCCCATCTCTCTCTCTCTCTCTCTCAAACGAAAATGGAGATTGGTTTATACTTCTTGTTTTGCATAGAATTCCTGCTTGTTGTTTTATATGCGTAGTTGTGCACAAATTGATTGCAAAATCATTAACTTGGTCAGGCGTTGCAATGACATAAATGCCTGCATCCACGTGCTCTCTGTTTGTCCATATTTCTCTCTCTCTCTCTCTCGTTGACTTCTCTATTTCATCTTTATATTTGGTATTTGCCTGATAAATCGCTAAGGTTTTGTTTTGTGGTGTTTACCACGCATGCTTCGTTAGAACACAGTCAGCTGATTTTTTGATTCTTTTTGTTCAAACTATCGAACACTATATACCGATCTTCTAATTAAATCTCAGCTGCAGTTAATACATTGATTTTATGAAGTTCAGCATGAGTATTTGAATACTGCATGTGAAATTAACGGGGGTTACAGACAAAATATTAGTTAGTACTCACGCTGATCCATCACGTCTATGAGTGGTCTATCCATCCCACTGCGCCAAGCGGAACATTGCATTGACTCTGGCCTCTACTGTGCGCGGGTATCGCGTGGATGTGCGTGGATTTGCTTTGTTGCGTGGACATTGATGGTAGCAATGACCATTTCTGTGCATGCATCACACCTCAAATACGTGCGTGGAAACTTTAAATCCACAACGACTGTACTGTAAAATAGTGTTGGACCTAATGTACCGTAAAAATAGTAATATAATCCAGTTCTAGACATCTTCGCTAGCCAAAGGTCGTTGATCCACTTCGCTCCACATCAACCCTTGGCATATTTTGTTAGTTGAAACTGTGTTTTGAACAGGTGCCCTCTGGCGGATAAAGAGTCCCTGCCCAATAGCAAGCGAAATCAATAACCAATGAGAGAGCGTGTTATGTGACCTGTTAGGTATTCAATAAGGCGATTTCCACGATGTAAATGGGCATTGACTCGCAATAAAAAGCTGCTTAAAATGTTTAAATTGGAGAAATTTACATGCGACATGTGTCGTTGTGTACGGAGGCCGCTATGATTATTTCGAACAAGTTCCCAGTTTAAATGCAACAAGTGATCTGATTGGACCAGTTTTTGTCAGCTGCATCCCATCAAATAGCGAATCAATAGATACCGTTTCAGCTAGCTAAATATACCAAGGGTTCATATGGAACGAAGGGGACCGACGACCCTTGGCTTGTGAAGATGAGTTCTTGGATGAAAGTACTTTATATGTTACCCCACACCAGCATAGTGCGACCTCAAATATAACACTGTATTCTTGTATGGCTTCCGTACGGAAGCATGGAAGGGATATCGAATAATATAATATTATCTCGTGGTCACAAGATGTCATGTCGTGGCTACGAGATTCTACCAGTATCTAACCAGCACAACATAACATCACATAGCCAAGAAAAAAAAATATTATCTCGTGGCCACGCGATATTTTTTTTTAACCAATGTTCCTTCTATGCTTCCGTACCAACAAGCAATATGTCCGGAATCACCCACCTATCACTGTAGCATACCGGTCAAAATTCCATTCTCGACAGGTGGAAACATTCGGTGCACTCGTTTCTTATCCTCGTTCCCATGCTAGAACAATGAACCTCAATAACTAACATTTTTCCAGAGATAAAGCAAGAGACATTTTAGGAATAGATTTTAGTACGCTCAAATTGATACAAATTTCTCACAAAATAAAATCCGTGCAGTATGATGCTAGTATATACTGTCAAGCTGAAAGGAGCCATATGGACAAATACTGATTCAATCACCAAGTAGAAATAAACGAATACCGCCTTATGATACCTAGGGTAACGTCAATGGATAAATTATAGGTACAGTATATGCAGGGTTGGCAGATACGTACGTTCCTGATGGAAGTGGCTTGCTTCTAAAAATCACTGCATTAGCAGAAAAACGGACCTGTACAAGAATCCACTCATGCTATGAATATGCGTCCCATGTGGGCATATTATTAAGACATGTTTCACCCTCAACGATAATAATGTTTGGGTTTTCATTGTCATTTCTGATAGTATCCTGAAAGAATATGTTTTCTTCT
Organism: Margaritifera margaritifera; assembly: GCA_029931535.1. Lineage (NCBI taxonomy): Eukaryota > Metazoa > Mollusca > Bivalvia > Unionida > Margaritiferidae > Margaritifera > Margaritifera margaritifera. The sequence goes on from JAQPZY010001651.1 coordinate 2,287,570, forward strand.
GACAGGCAGCTGTCCTTAAAGACGGATGTTATAATAACTTTCATGAAGGAACCCTTCATAATTTTGTCATTCTTGCAACAAAGTTAGAATACGTACTACATATAATTGCAAATAATTCACGTCTAGGAAAAGTATCTATGACGATATCCTCGATCCCAATCCATTCTCAGAAGTTCCCAAAAAGTGATTTTTAGTTTAATAAAGATTTTAAAAGTGTTTTATTTAGACTCCTTAAAGGATGCTCAATTTGAATACCTCTGACCTTGATATTTATGTTGACGATCAAAAATTGGAATGCAGGCACCGCGAATGCACTTTTTCACATGTTCCGCTGTTTGTGGATATCGTGCGTGATTCAAACCACGAATTTATATGTGGAAATAACAGGTTGTCTTTCCAAAAGCAAGACATTTAGAGTCAATGAAAATGTAATTGTTCGCAAAACACCAAAATTTGAAACCCATGAAAATAAAAGAGTTCAAAAAACCTTGAATGTTTTAGTTTAATAGAGTGTCAACCAGCAACCTTATTTTTCTTTTATGATGAAACTCGGGGACCGGACTTGTATATTTTAAAAAAGCAAGTGGAAAATGGGATTAGAAATTTTCCGATATGGCATTGTCATGTTAGAGATAAAGCGACGAAAACTGGATTCATCAAACCGTGCATCACTATTCATTACGTATCAGGCAATGATAGTAGAGCGAGAGTTATTCCCATAAACCACGTTATTTACCTTTGCTACAAAATATCTTCACCATGGAAGATTCAAAGCGCATATCACAGTTTATTTACAGAAAAATCCTGTAAGATTTCAATCCGTAGTTAGGAAATTACAATCGGAGCACATCGTGGATTTTCTACCAACTTGTTCCGACAGCAGGAATTAGCGGTAGCGGATCAAGAAATCGACTTTTCTGGAGAATATTATTTTGAATAAGAATTCATCATTACTAGTAGAAATCAGATGTCATGTTTATTAATTGTATTTTATAATCATCTCGGGTATTTCCATTTAATTCAGCATGCTTTTGTTTACAGATTTAAAAAAATGGTGTCGAATTGTTACTAGTAGCAAATAGTCCTTGTTTTCGAGACACTGATGTTGCCATGTACAGTACTGGGTCAAACGTGAGTAGCCACTTACGATGACGTCATAGGAGGAAAACTAGCGTCATTACTATTTCAAATGAATTTCCTGACACAAATATGGAAGAAAATGGTATTTACACATCTAATAATTGGTAACTGATTCCTTGGCTCTTACCATAGCTAGCAATAGCTTAGGTATGGAGTCATAAAATCCTCTGGTTAAGATTGATTGAGAGAGTTCTAAATGTCAAGAACAACATGAATGTCATCAGACCTAGATTTGATTTCATATTGTCTTTTTTCAAGCTTGGATTTAATTGTTTGCCATATATTCCCAATAATATTGAGGTCCAGGGTTTGTGATGGCCAGGGTAATGATTCATTGTATTTTCATTTTCCACTGTTTTGTCCTCCTGGAAATATGGACCAGGCAATTTTCCTCCTGGAAGGTCCATTCCCCATTTGCAAACTCTTTTGCAATATCTATCCAAAATTTGTCATTAAAAATGCTAATGCACTTGTCCGAGTTATTTATTTCCGTCCACTGGAGTCAGATTTCCAACACCGTTGCAGTTAATGCACCCCTAAAACATGGCTGAAATATTCTTTTGTGTTGACAATCGGCACTCATAACACATTGGCTATATCATGCCGAGAATATAGGTCCTAAGTGCCTTTCCCAAAGACAAACCGTGGCAGCCGATGCGGGCTGGATTGGGCGGGTATCGAACCCGCAAGTCCGACGCTTTAGCAACTGAGCTACCGCGGCTCCCTCCAAAATATTCTTGAATGGCAAGTGTGCATTGTACAGACCTAAACAGACCGGTTTTCATTCTTCATCGGGTTTTCAACAGACGCAAACTTTCGAACTTTGCCTAAAAAACTTTAGTTTCATCGCTAAAAACAACTCCTGACTGCTAGTTTTCAACTGTTGAGTTATGTCTCTCTTCAAACCATCAAGCATGATTCTGCTGTGAAATAGAAGTTTGCTTCTTTACAATGAACCTCTTGAATCCTAAACGCTTTAATCTTCATTTGACAGTGCTTTCAAAAACATGAACACTGACAGTAATCTTCATTTGACAGTGCTTTCAGAAACATGAACACTGACAGTAATCTTCATTTGACAGTGCTTTCATAAACATGAACACTGACAGTAATCTTCATTTGACAGTGTTTTCAGAAACATGAACACTGACAGTAATCTTCATTTGACAGTGCTTTCAGAAACATGAACACTGACAGACTCATTAAAAGCTACGGTTAGGTCCTGCAAAGATTGTCTACGATTTTGTCAAAACTTGCAATAAACAAGAGAATAAAATACATGATCACCGGTTTTGCTCATGATTTTTGGGTCTCGGTTATTTCTTGATTTCTATGGACCCATTTTGTTAAACCTTTTCCAGAAAGTCGATGAAATGTATAAAATGATATTCCAGTTATTTCAGATATATTTTCTACCACTAAAATCTTTCTTTGAATTATCGTCTGCTTCTGACCTTCGTCAAGTCCTTACTTTGAGGCGCCACACTTTGTTCACATCACAAAGGAAGTCTAAAAATAGCGCTATGTTTATTAGTGCACACATATAAAATCAAGCTTCCAGAATAATTCTTATCCATGCAGAGACCATTTGAAATAAAATTTTAGCTTTCAAAGAACAGTGGTTAAAATGGCTATGGTAATTGCAATACACAACGTCCGAATTGTGTACTGCAGATAGCTTGCGCAATGATATTATTCGAGACAGACAAAATATAATGGAATAGTCCTCGATTCAGCTTTTTTGAGGACACATTTTTGTATGTACAGCAGTGTGAATCCAAAAGTATTAAGGGATATTTGGAAAGTATTTCGTCTCCTCAAAATTATATATAAAGTATGTCACCATATCTTATATATTTCTTTTATTCAGAAGTGTTTACAACTCTATTCCTATTTAGAACATATACGTTACCATGTTTTCGTTAATTTAACTCATACGAAAACAAGAAAACACTTACACTTGTTACAATGTAATTTACTTCTACAAAGACTGAAGTTCATATAAATATATATTGTTTATTTTGGTACTTCAAATGTTTTGCCATACAGCTAAGTTACTATAACAGTATATATTAATTATACCATGCCACTCTATGTTAAGATTTTCGTTGCCAGACGAATATTTGTTGAGCGCACTTTTAGTAGAAAATTTAAACGAAACAGTCATTTTTCCGGCGTCTTCGACGTTCACAGTTATGGTTTTGGTTAGAATTTTTAATTTACTTATATTTCCAACAACCCTCAATGGATTCTAGAGATGATTAATTGTAAGGCAGAATAAATTTCTTATTGTGACACTCAATTGCTCCTTTGACCTTGGGGTCAAAGTCACGTTCTTAGAAGGTTTGGGATAAAGTTAGGTTCAAGGTTTTTATTTGCTTATATTTCCTAAATCCATTAATGGATTTTATTCATATTTGGGATGTATAACTATGCAGCAAAGACAATTCATACTGAGACACGCTCACTCATCCATTTGACCTTGGGGTAAAGGTCAAAGTCGTAGAAAATAACCGTTTACGTTTGGTTAAAGTTTTTTATTTGCCTATGTTTCCTAAGTCCCTTGATGGATTATGTTCATCCTCGGTGCGTCGCATTATGAATTTAAGAACATTTATTGTGCGACACACTCGCTCAACCTTCTGACCCTGGGATCAATCTAATAAGGTTTAAATCAATGATTTGAGCGAGGGTTCGACATGCAGTGCTTTGGAGTTCTTGTATTGATACCATGTATAAATATATAGTCACATCTCCAGTTAAAAAGACTGTTTCATATTTGGGAATCGCTGGCTCTTCAGTCAGATTGGAGGTGAAACTTGACTTTTATTTCTCTCGGATGATTAATAATCAGGCTGTTTCTGTCCCAACAATTGGCAGCCACACATTTCGATTCTAAGTATTCTTGGCATCAGAGAATATGACAGAAAGTCAACGGATCGCAGGAGGGGTAGTATATACAACTCATATTGAATAACTTGTTAAATCCTTTTATAAACCTTCTTATACAAAACATGTGCAATATTCATGCCATAAAAACTGTATTTATAAGGTGGAGATTCTATAGTTGGCAACATGTTATTAATTCCTAATTTTCAAACACGTAGGATCACATAAAGACTGTAGATATTTTCTACGTACACCGTATTGTAACTGCAACACTTGTTTGTCTATGTATATATATACAGTTAACAGAACTTACTATGTTAAGCTGAACTGTGACATTCCCTGACGTAATATTTCATTTCCGACCAAGTTTGTTAACATCTGATTGGCTTTGTATTTATTTTTTAATCTATACGTAGTCAAGTTGATTTCGTAGTTTTAATCGTTTACTTTATAAACTTCAGTACTTTAAATTAGAAAACAAAAACTGTTACTCAAAGGCAAGATTGTAAATCATTCACTGTCTAATAAAAGAAAAACGTACTGTTTTCAAAAACTGCTAGCTATAGTTAAATAATTTATCATGTTCTACTCGTGGATGATATTAAAAAAGGGAATAAATACACAAATTTCGGTCATTAATTTCTCGAATGATTTGACCGTCATCATGTTCATAACGTTATCATAATGGTAGTCAAAGTTCGACTTCATACTTCACGTGCAGAAGTACATCTCCTTAGTAAAGTTTCCTTCGCAACGTCATCTTCATTGTGATGGGTTAAACTACACGCCTCTTTTTCATCAGTTTCCTCAGGGTTGTGTAGATATCTTTCGATTTGTCTTTTCTTTTGTATGCAAGCACATTTCCATGGCAGACTCCAGTACAGATAGCTTCCATATGGCCTAATGCCTAGCTGTGTCACTGGAATTTGTAAGGTTATCATAACTTTATTTTTAAACAAGCAAACAGACAAACTCTACAATCATATGCAGAAGTTTTGTACAGTTGCTAAGATTTAGCTTGATTTTTAAGCCTTTGTTTTGGGTGGTTTCTCAGCGCTTTTTGGAGTGCCATTTGTTGGCGGGTCAATTTGGAAAGGCAGCCAAACCCCTAGGAAGCTTAATGAACAAGTGTGCGAGTAAATGGAGAGAAAAGGAACAAAGGAACGATTAATGAATGATGGTAGAAATGAATATAATCCTGGAAAATTCAGAGTTTATATTAAGATGTCTATACAGTGTTAGACCCTCAGTCATCTATCAGAATATCAAGTACACATCAAGTCTTAGAAGATATGATGAGCCAGAGATGTCAACTGTGAAATTAGTTTTTTTTAAGGAAGAAGGATTTTGCAAAATTTGTGTGAGGGTATAACATTTGTGATTATTATGGACAGTCGAGGAACGTGCTACTTTTCTAATGGAGAATATTGATAGAATTTTCGCATAGTGATTAAAAAATGAAACTGTTTTATAGATTTTAATCAATTACTGTGAACTCCATCTCTTCAACAGCAGACACGTTACTTACTTATCATACCTTAATTTCCATGAGTATTTTGATATTCTTTTGATATTCAGACGATCAGTACAAATTAGATTGCATATAATTTTTATGATATTAAATTAAATAGTATGAGATGACCTGCCAGACTGCATTTTCATTTATCACTGTATGGTTTCAAATTCCATCTATTTGAGACTAACATACACAAACATACATGTATTATATACAGTCCCTGATTGGATAAAACACCTTTTTCTTTGCAACTTTGTTCTCTTTTTAATTCAAATAAACGTGGCTTGCCGGTTTGAATAGTCTGTCTCCTACAATAATCTGTTCAAATCATTTGTGGGGTCATTAAAATTTTAAAACTGTCCCCTCAAATCATACCATGTATACTATTGGATGAAAAGAGTTAGGTTAATCCGGTGTGACGGAAATCTTTTCAATAATAGCCGTCATATTTGTCGGATTAGTCATTCTTATGACCGAGGTTGGCCAGCTATCTGTCATCAAGGGTGAAACCAGTCTCTGCTTGTTCCGTGTACAACAGATGCATACTAACACCCTTATGCACATTGTATCACGTGTAAGAGAGTCTGATTTTGATCTGAAAATAGGTCTGTGCGTTTACTTTAATAATTAAATTTATCGTAAAAAAAAGACTGGCATAACAGTGTTAGGCCAACACTCATGGATTCAATGGCATGAGATTGTGGAAATATTTCATAGCCTATTTGATTATTTGTAAAAATTATCAGCTAGTATATATGTATGTCACTGCATGTATGTATGTATGTATGTATGTATGTATGTATGTATGTATGTATGTATGTATGTATGTATGTATGTATGTTGTATGTATGTATGTATGTATGTATGTATGTATGTATGTAGGAAGGCAGGTAAGTGGGTGGGTAGATAAATAAGTGGCAAGGTAAAGTTTCTATCGTATCTGTATGAATTCATGTATATTGGTAGTTAGATAATTAAGTAGGTAGATAAGTTTTCTAACTTGTCTGTCTGTCTGCCACTATGTACATATGTACATGCATATGCATATAGATACACACATATATGTGTGTGTGTGCTTGCGTTTTTGTTTAAATACGTTTAAATGTCTGAAATCAAAGAAATTATAATCTTACAAATGTTTAATATTGCAATCCTTTAAAAAGGGCTTATGTGGTGTTGAGAATAGCCCACTGCATAAAATTGGCGTCAGGATTATTCAATCTATCTATCATATAAATGCTTTGAATATCAAATTCTCATTTATTTCATCTTGTGTGGCAAACCCCTTTGACATCTTCCAGATACGTCAGTGCCCGCAATTAATAACGGAGAAGTAACTTTAAATTTCTGCACTTCAAACCATGTGTGTTTTTGAATTGCTATTATCACTAAGTAAAACATTCCATTTACTACTGACAGTGAACGTTAAGTACAATACATGTAGGTAGGTTAAGTATACCGTAGCTTAATCAGGATTGAGTTTGTAGCAATCTCTTATTCAACTCTTTACAATAATCGTATACAATATACAAAGTGGGGGGCGCATAACGCATTAATCAAATTTACCTTGCTGCTTTTGAAACACGGGTCTACATTTTCCTCCTCTCTATTTTTCATATATTTTGTTTGATTCTTTTTAAAGGCATGCGATGAGGAACCTCGGAGGGAATTATTGGACTCAGCCCTCCCATTTTTGTACTTTACAATCCCCCCTCCCCCTCCCCCGCCCTCCCTCTACACATATTTTTGCTTGCCTGCATATTGATATGGAAGGGTATTTTGTGTTTATTTATATCTAAATATTAAATGATGTGAATCATTTATAATATTGAAATTAAATGTGCAAATGTGTATTTTACATAAGCTGTTATCGCGCAATCTCAAGTTTCTCTGGGGATTTGAAATGATATCAAGATTTTCACATATTAAATTTCTTTTCAGCATCATGGTGTAAGTCAAAAGTGTTAAGGGCTATTGGTAATGCACAATATAGTACAGGTGGGTGGGGGATGGTACTCTAATTGTGAAGAAATGGTTAAAAATTATGGTAATATTGATGTCCCATTTCTTTCAGTGAAGTACCTTGTAACATTTAGCAGTGAGTGTGTGAAAGAATAACTTATAATTAAAACAGTTCCAGACCGTTTTGTCCATAGATTGTGATCCAGTGTACAGCAATATGGAGTCTGTATGTAGTGAAAAAGAAATGTCACTAACACTTATGAATAATCCATTTAGTGGCAAGGAGAAGTGGATTTTGTATAAAACTTGGAGAAATTGAACATGAGCTGTTTTTCTGCACAGACTGTTTGCAAATAAAATGGAGCTTTGTCAGTCCTGAACAACCTCGACAGTACTTCCTAACAAAAGGTCGGGAAGCCTGCACAAGCCATAAGCAGCATTTTATGATGAAGACAATGTCACAATTGTACATGTATTTTGGCAATAATATTAATGACACAATTTTCAGTTGCAAACATTATGATGATCCACAAAATTAACAGTCTGGAATCTTTTCATATTCTCCGTTTTCATATCTTTCTATATTTACACGTGGCTTACTCGACACGCCGTATCCACAGTACAAAAGCACATGGATATATACATGTATACATATTCATAAGTATGTTGCGCTATACTTAGTTCAAAATTCACGATTATTGTCAATCGTAACATCCAGCAGAATTGAACTAAGTACCTTCTAAAGCACGCAACTGCTCGTATATCTCACCTGATCAGTTTGTAATTTTATTAAAATTTGTTTTTTCTTAATTTGAACTACAGACTGGCTTTAGGTGAAGTGCCTTCTCACACATATCCGGAAAAACATACAACAACTACAATAGTTCTCATACTTACAAGCAAATTCAATATATATCCCATTTATGCATACATATAAGGTTTATTTAGTTTAAATAGCTAATGTCAAGAACATTTCATTGTCTTTAGACCGGTATTAAGAACGAAGGACTGATAATACTTGAAGATGTAAACTTCAGCGGAGTAATATTTACTGAACCACATGCGGTGAAAGAAGAGGGGAAAATAAGTAGAATGTAAACAGGCAATTTAGTCATTTCACAGTATGTATTTCAGAAATGTTTAGGAATTTTCTTCGCTATTAACAGTACCGACCACAACTGTACTTTCAATATGGAAAGTTTGATAGCCATCGGGTTGCAGGTATGCGTGTAATATGACTGTCAGTCATGGGACCGAGTTGACTGGAAGAAGACCAATATGCCATCCCCCATTACATGGCATCGTGATGTTTGCCACATGCATTGTACGCAAGGTTCAGTGTATATGAAAAATGTAACGCTCGTTGCATCTTACTTAGTCTTCATGCAACACGATAATTACAATGCAATAGCTCAATACTATCTCAATTCCGTGATCTATTGGGCGTAAAATGCAATATCAAAGTACTGTTTTTAGCTCTTATAACTATCTTTTCCGCAAAAGAGATTGTATCTGCACATTTAAATTACACTTTTTTGAATTAATAATGTATAACTTTTCACTTATTGCGTACTATAAGTGATATATGGCCATACCACACCCACCCACCCTGTTAAGCCAATTCGCATTACCAATAACCCTTAAGAATACTCTAACTGCAAGTACTTTTGAAAGACTTATTAAAAGACAGAATGGGTATTTAAATGCCTGGCGGAATCAGCTATAGTAATAATGTAGACAAATAATCTACAAAATGGCATTTTGCTCACAATATTAGGCTGGCAGAAAGTACTAAGTGAGAGTGGTTTTTTGACATGCGAATTGTTATAGTCAGAAAATCCACTGGGCTGGGCATTCTTGGGCTATAAGCGTTATAACGCATGAAAACTATATATGTGTGTGTGTGTGTGTGTGTGTGTGTGTTAGAGTATTTGGCCAGATATTTTATACATCAATATTATAAGCATATGATATAATAAACAAGTATTATACGGTTGGCGATATATCGCTAAATAGACGCTTTTGGCAGCACCAAAAAAGATCATAAAAAATATTTTTTAAAAACTCAATCTCTGTGACGCTGTCACCAACAACTCTGCCACTAAGGAAGTGATCCATAATTTATGCATGATTTCGCCGATGAAAAAAAGATTTATGACTGTATTAAAATTATGGATTTTTCTATCAGGGATCCCCCCACTCACTCAGTAAATGACATTTTTAAGAGTGTGCTTCCTAGAGCAAAACTCTGACCTCTCTAAATTGTACGTTTTTTTTAGCAAGCAACTGGTCTGTCTTTCCGTAACGATGGTCACCAAGATTGATGTTAACAATGGATGTAAATAACACACGATTTCTTGAAGAGATTTTTTTTTTTAACCCCAGAATCATAACGATGCCAAGATTGGGGCCTTGGAAACCATCGCGTACGTGTACATATACAAGGTTAATTATCAATGCACAATTTGTGGATTACAGTATTTGACGTGTCATAATGACCTAGTAGATATAAAACCTTCCCAATATTACAGTGTTTACTACTAGTTGGGTTGTAATAGTTTGATATATATATATAGAATATACACTTTCTATTAATAAATCATATACATCTTCACAAGTTTCTTATTATTAATGACAAACAGAAGGAAGAAAAAAGAAATAGAGACAGAACGGAGAAACAGATATGGACATGTATATGTGTATCAAAAAGCACACATACTTCTTATTCATAAAGATTCAGATATAATAAAATTTTGTTTAGATCTGATCAAATTAACAGTTACATAAGCATACGTGGAAAAATATCATGTGTCATATGAAGTGAAAGGTAAAGAATAAATAGCCCTGTTCAATGAAAATTAACATCTTTTTATTCACACTCCAACAGACTTTGTGAACATACAATTATTCAATTAATTGTTTTTATAATAGCCATTTGCTATCAAACGTTTTCCATTCACAATTTCTGTATGTATTGTATTTCTTGCCATTGAAATGAAATTAAATATATGATAAAATTGGATCTGTCCTTATAATATCTACATTTATAAATCAGTTGTTTTGCTAAAAAAAATATTTAAAATTTACTACATCATCAACATGAGTTTTCTTTTGGATTCCAGGGATACAATTCTTTATTGAGAAAACTAAGTTGTTGGTGTGACTGCACTTACTCTTGATCTATTGCCAAAAAAATGACTGATATGTGACAACTCCAGAACAGATGGGATCTTTTTTCAGGACGTAATATACAGAGAGAACAAAGATCATTTGTGACAATTTTTTAGTTAGGTATTTGTAGCCAAGGTTCTACGTAAAATCTTCACTTACGTCCATTTATGGTGTGGACACTTGGTGGTTGTATATGAAAGCATACAAAATTGAATCCAATTTCTCTTCTATATTACTAAACGCAGCATTCCATTTCCTTATATAAGTTGCTTTCTTGTCATCTTGAATTACATTTAGATAAAAACCTTTACATCCTTTTTTATTTTTGATAATAGCATCTGCCAAAACATTGATAAAGGGTTGCTGTCAACTACAATACCAATTGCAATTAAATTGCCTTTGATAAGATTGTATAGCCTTTAGTATACTTTGAAAATCTAAGAAGTTAGTTAGAAGGGAGAATTTACTTTTGAAGTTGTCAAAATGTATCCAGGAACCATCTTCTTTAATGAAGTCGTTAAGATAGATGATACCTTTCTGAAACCGTTTTGTTAAAGACTCTCTTACCTTCTATTATTATGCTAGGATCAAACCATACAGATGTACTGATTAATTTAATTCTGAGAAAGCTCCAAAACATCCATCCAAATTGGATTTAAAATTCTTTCTTATATACTGAACGAAATTGTTGAAGAGAATTTGATATGGTTGCAGAAATATGTGAACAGCGACAGGTTGCTTTGCAGATTCAATGAACACTGACAATAAAGGCAACCAGAATAGTCAGCGGCGATTCAAAATTAGTTTTACAAGAGACTAAGTCTCATTTCAAGTTGAAAAGTCTGCATTCTAGTATGGATGATTTATAAAATTATTTCATTGCAATGTCAACTCTGTATCGTAGAAAAGTTGATCATCAGTTAAACAGAACCTGTACTCATAAACGTGAAGAATCCTAAATGACTACAAACGTTTCATCGTCTCGCAATCGGCTTTTGTTGGTGGTGGTGATTTTGCCAATAAAGGTACCACCTCAGTTTAGTTTATTTTACTTTGTATCTTTAATGGCATAATCGCCAAATTGAGACATGAAACCCTATATTTATATAATAATATACTCCACCAGCGATAGACAATGGCCGTATGTGAGAGAAAAACACTAAGTATTCTTAATTATACGTGTATATTTACTTTCAAAACGGTTGCTATCCGTTTGTGAATTATTTGTGCCTAGCTTAGAAAACAACCGTTGTCACGAGATATGTAGAAGGAAACTTCTAATAATAACAGCAAGGATATGAAGAAATAATCACAGTGTAACTCTATAGTTATTTAATTACATAACTATCAATTACGGAAGCCGAAGATTGGTCATGATTATCTTAAACACCTATCATTTATGACATACGATGAATTAGACTTAATACTATATTTCAAATACACCCCCCTCCCATATTAGCCAATGAACGTGTGACATACTGAATATATTGAAGATAACGTTTGGATGAGGTATAACAATTTTTAACCTCTTGGATGAAAATGAGTAACAAATGCATATAGATTGCTCTGACCGAAAACATTCGAAAGTGCAAATCTTTGGAGACAGGACTATATTAAGATTTTCGAATGTACAGCAAAAGTAGGATTAATCAGCATTCTTCCAAAGTAAGTACATTTCATTAATATGGAGTTGTCGTCTGGAAGATTGGGAACTTTTAGGGTCAGTTCCAGCCGAGACGGATTATATAACAAATTTGTCTCCTGTATCCTTGAGAGTGTGGAATATCAAAACCAGAGTAAATATATGTCCTTTTTGTCAGTAAATATTTATCACATTACCTTATTTATCACACGAAATTCTAACAAATTTATACCGGTTTATTTGTATTTTGAGTAGTAACCGAGAGCCAATTTCGTTTATTTTAAACATAAAACAAGTGAGAACCTAGATCGTACATTAATTGAAAACAATCAAGCATCCATCGAAGCTGTAATGGCAGTCTAGAGAGTAGTTTCCGTTGAAATGAAATACTAGCATTAGCGATTACTGCAAAGGATAAAAAGTGAATCTTAAAGATTCAAACACAAAGTCACGTTCAATTTTTTTTTCAGTGTAGTTGGAAAGAACTAATATGACGATAGACTTTGACGCGTATGGTCGAGGCGTTATTCCCACGTCACATCAAAAAAGGCTTTTTTATTCTGAACAGAACAAGTCTGTAGTTTTATGTTCATCGCGTGCTCCATTAAAAAAAAATTCCTTTATCTTTCCACACAAAATGGTAGATAAGACCTAGGAATCAGCAGAATTGAAACAAAACGAGGCACATAAATTTACGACACTAGGAAGACGGTATCGTCTGATATTAGAACGAGGCATATAGATTTAAGACATTAGGAAGACAGTGTCGTCTGATATTGGTCGAGTAACCGTTATTGTGACAGATAACAGATTTTCCACAAAAAACTCCAGAAACAAAAATAATAGTTCACTGTTCCATACACAACACGATGGACGATAAATTATGCAAGGTTGTATCTTGTTTTAACCAAAATACCAGTTCAAGCAGGAAAGATACGTACAGATTCTAGAAAGTATATTATATCAATGGGAATACGAATATTGATAGGCAAACTTTTGCCCATCCTTTCTCAGAGGGATGGGTTTTACACGGTATCAGAGTGTCAGTATTAGACATTTATTTCACCAACAAAAAAGTCTTGAACTAAGGTCTTGAAACATTATTAGATGAAATCAAAATGTGATTTATGTCTGAACAATTACATCACTTCAGGAACTCACGCGGTCTTTCTATAATTTGGATATAGTTACATATTTCTACAACTGGAAAAGGACGATTTATTGCAAACAATATTTTTCATAAATTGCATAAGTTGCCACCAGAATGGACTTGAACCCAGTTTATATGATTTCCGAGGTGAACATTTGATCGTCTGCGCCGCATCTTTTAAATATTAATGCTAAATAGAAATCACTAATTGAAATTCCGACTCGGTTTCTGCGTTTAATTATTGACAATCGAAAATATGATATCTAAAAGCGTTAACCACTGTGATTCAAATTAACGACGTCTTCACTTATTTTATCTCTAGATGAGGTGGCTGTTGAGCAGATGTATTATTACATTTGAATTGAAATAATATTCACTGAGATGATACATCGTGCTAGATATTTCAACAGGTTCATAAACCAAACAAGATGACGCCACTCATATGGCAATTGTCCCCGCCGCCCGCCGTGAAAAGGATGTTGCACTGTGAGCTGACTGTATTATAGTGTTCTACATCAATTATGGGCAATAACTGACTGTATTAGTGTTCTACATCAATTATGGCCACTAACTCGGTTAAATATGAACACAATCTTTTTTACACCTAATATCATGAAAGATCTTGCTAATATAAAGCTTCACAGCTAATTTGTTTGAAATTATTTTTTCTTTAAAAGTGAATAACCCACAGAAATATTTCCACGCACGCCATTATAATCTTTTAAGTTAATCAAGGGCAAGAACTTTGGAAAATATGGCCAAAATCTGCTGATCATCAAAATCACCGAGGATGTTGCTGAGGTAAAGCTTTTCAGGAAATCTGATTAAAATCAAACAAAAGCTGTGGAGACACCAGAATGCCAATTCAAAGTCGATCAAGATCCTTCGCTCTGTAAAATAAGGTCAAAATGTGGTCATCATCAAACGTATTCCAAGCCTTGGAATGCCTGTTCTAACTTGCTTAAGGACCAAGATTTTACAAAATATGCTAAAACTCTTCTCATCATCAAAGTTGTTTCAGACCATGTTGAGGTGAAACTTCAGAGCAAATTTGTTTGAATCAAATTTCAGTCAACCCACAGAAATATGTCCAGACCTGCAATCTTATTTCAGACTGGTATATATTCTACAAATCTCTCACTAACTGTGTTTCAAAAGTTTTATATTATCTAATCATTATCAAATATAACACAAACATAAAGAATCGGTAGACAGCATACAAATGTGACTGCTTATCACTCGGTAAAGAGCGCGAACATGCCTTTTTGTGCATTGCTGTAGGAAATTTACCTCTAATTTTCCAGCGAATGTCCATATCAGGAAGCAAAATTAATTGCTTGGCGACCACATTTAAATATCATTGGAAATTGTGTTCGGCAAATTCGCCAAGAAGTTTATAGAACGTACTTTTAGAAAAAGTTTGGGACATATTCCTTGACAAACTTTGTCCATATTTGTTTATTTTCTACGTCCAAGCGTTTTTTATTTGCAAATGTATGCAAAATCAAACATTTCTGATTGCTTACCTTTTCTTAATTGACTTAAGCTGTGTGTGTGTGTGTGTGTGTGTGTGTGTGTTTTATATTCTGGACTCTTTTGACTTCTAGTCGTGCATGAATGTTAGTGAGATATTTAGATATTATTGCCAGGCCATAACGATAAATCTTATCCAGGTTGTGTTTCGTTGTCAGGTAAATGATTTAAAACCAAAACCCTAGAATATAGATGAAAATATTAATGCAGCCCTACATACACCTTTACCCGGCACTGGTGTTGTGGTGGATGCCAGTGTATTAGTCCCATATCATTCATTATAGTTTAAATTAAAATAACAAAGGTGTATTAGGCACGTTATCCATTATTATTCAACATCAAAGAAAAGAAGTCTTAGGCCTCCAAGACAAATGCAATATGCGATTACACTCGAAAAGAAATGCGAACATGTCATCTTTTAATTTACGATCAAAGAATACGAATACCGTAGTCAACGAGTGTCTGATTAAAGACATTAATTTCAAAGACTGGAAAGTAATAGATTCGTTGATCAAAAAGCCTTACTATCGTTGAATGTGCGCGATATTTCTGAAGATTTTAATCTTACATTGTTTATCTAGAATTCAAAACGAAAGTTCAGTCCGATATTCCGTATCTCACAACGCTGCTGTTGCTTGTTATCTTTTCTGTTTTAATATAAACAGTGTGGGTGATTTTATTGTCTTACAGAAGGTACCAAATGTACATACAGTAAATAGATCATGGACTACCCTTTGTCTTAGTATTACATCAGGAATTCTGAAATATTCAACACATTTTCTAGAACTATAATATCTCCATGTCAATAAATCCTCTTGCAAATTTCTTTCAAGAGTAACTGTGATCAATTTGTATTAGCTTATAAAGCCTTCCACACTATATTTACGGAAATTAAAGGATTTTTAAAAAATGCTTGACGTAAATTGTATCCAACATTTTTACCATACTTTTCTAATCACTCATAAACCTTTCTCCTCCATTTTTGCCGATCACAAATACTTTATTTCCTTTCCGTCAAATTAAAATATAAATAAAACTAAACATACACATAAAAAGAAATGAATAAAATAATGAAGCAATAAACTGAATTAAACATACTAGAAATGATTGCACTGACGTTTAAAGAATAAACAACATGTAAATCCTCGCTTATTTGTAACTGTTTTACCACCTTATTTTTTTCTTATATGGTCTACAATTATATTCGACAGACCAGTGAGTTATGTTTCCGTGACAGAAACTGTTTAAAGTTATTAGTCAGTGTAAAATAGCTATAAGTGTCTTCATAGTCATTACTTAGTATCAAAAAGGAAAAGAAACTATAGATATCAACTTCAAGAGGGATCAAAGTTGTCGTTTAAAGAGTTATTAGCTATATTTTGTTTTTCAATTTTACGCAGGTGATCCATATAATTATTTTCATATTCTATGACATTTGTTTAGGCGGAGTGCGTGCCAAATATATAAGAAATTCCGAGTAGGAAAAAAACCCCACCGGGAGATGATTTATGTGTTATTTTTATTAACATTGATTTGTATTCGTTCCTTATTTACATAAAGGCAAATAAACATGAAGATAGAGGCCGGCAATAATTACCTCTCGATTTAACCTTCTAATGGAATATTGTGCATAAGTCCCTAGTCCACGCGAGTGATAGGTATTGCAGTGCGTGCATCATGCGTACATAGCGTGACAGAATAGTATATCTCACATAAACAATGCAAAGTGCATTAACACCGTTATAACTATTTAGTGGTTGGACAAGGTCCAACTATCTTTCAGTTAAAGGTCAAAATGAGCAGGTCATGAAGGTTGATCTATAGTATCTCATTTAGAAAACACTATGTACTTCATCTGGCACGCGCGTTGCCTGAGAACAAAATAGTTGAGAGGAATCCCAATTATTGAGCAAATATGCATTTCCACTAAATTATTAATAGACATTTTATCATTGTTATATTCTTCTTTGTTAGTGTAAAGTTAGCAATTTGAAGAAAAAGCACGTAGTTCTGAGAACCAGTAAACACTTAGAAGTTGAACATGCAAGTTCCACTTTACTGTTACGTTTGGCTCCAAATATTCCGTTTTAGAATATTCGAGAGATCCAGTTGGTCGCTGAAATGCATTCTGTAGTTTCATGGTTCTTTGTCTTGTTCATTTTCACTCCTTCTCTCTCAAGCGGTGCATATTATCGGCCCTTCCTATTGATCGGTAACCAGGAAGACCGATAGGGGAAACAATTGTTGCGCGGACGCACGTTCCTCACAGCTCATGGTCTTTCAGAATATATCGCTCCCGGAAAGGCTTTTTTGACCCCAGGGTCGTCTAAATCCTAGTACATTGACTTTGCGCATTAATATACGAGTACGTTGATTGGATCCTACATTAAATCTACAATCACAGATTAAAATGAAGAAGAAAAAAAAGGCAAAATGAACCGGACTGTGTTTTGAGGCTCAGAAGCTCTTGATTGTAACGTTATGACATCATCAGCCTTGTGCTCCAACACTGCTAGTAAAGAAATTTTTACTTTTTCTTCCTACGTAATTGGAAGAATCATCCCATTCTGCACTAAAGCCATTTTACAGAAAAGATGGCAGCAAATGCAAATAAAATTGAGCGTGATGCAGTTATCAAAGTGTACGGTTTTCTGCAGGTGGCATATTCCCACCAAATTTACATCATTGTAGCAGTGGCATTATCCTAACCAAGGGAGATAACATACTGTGAGGAATATGGCGCGGACGTTGCAAGGTGTTTCTGGTAAAAGAGAGAGGGGGGGGGGGTACCTTTGTACGACCCGTAGAAAGTTTTTGAAGAATTTTCTTCTGCTTCTTTTTTCTAAAACGTCAACTTTTATTTTTTATAAAGCATTTAAAGTACAAACGTATTTCAGTAAATGATAATTGAACATTTCCTTTTTAAAATACCAAAATTTGCTGTTAAGACCTGTTTAAACAAACTCTTTCGCGACAAGATTTTCATTAATACAAAAAATAGTGGTGCTTTGAAGAAAAAAAAAAGTTGGCGAGGCTTGTTCAGCTTCAAGGTTCAAGGGGTAAAAAAGCACATTGCTCCAATAAGTTTATGAAGACAATGGGCTTCTACTTGTAAAGAAGGAAGAAACAAATTGAAACACTAATCACCGGCAAGAATATTTATTTCAATCTCAGTTTATATAACCAGGTTATTTTCCTCTTAAAAATTCCAGTGTTTTAACTAATACAACTATATCCAAACCTATGTACGGTTATTCCATGAACGTTTACAGCTTATTTTGTCCAATTGTAAGTTTAAAACATACACCCTTGGTTGCGGTGTTTTAATTGACCTACCGCAAAAGCAGAGATAACCACGCCTTTACTCATTAGCATAGCACATCGTATAAAGTCAAACTATTTTATGTTGACACTTACTTTATGTGAATTAGTTTTAATCGTTTATTGCATGCGAATAATTTGCCGGTAGTCCGTAGATATCGACACGTGTTAGGGTCTGTGTGACATACTGTGATACGTTAATTAAATTCTTGTTGTGTTTTCCGCCAGCAAGATTTGTTGAGCGCAGTGAATCCATTGAAAACTGTCGATGAGTTGTTACCGTACCATATTCAGATTCTTTATTTACTTTTAAACATTACATGCACATAATACAACAGTACAATACATAATTTATCATGAATATGGAAGAAATATATAAATAATTATTCAATAATGAATCATAATTTCACATAAATTACTATTTAGACTTCCAGTCGAGCATGGGAACAAATGACATAACATGCTTTCTCATTTCAAATGCTAAACACATATTTTGATAAATTACATATAATTTTCTTACGAGTAGAATTCATGCGCGTTTTATCACAGCCGCTTGTTTTAAATAATATCTTGTAATGATGGATTTTCCAAACAAATAATACTTATTAGAAACCAATGAAAAATGAGATTCGTCTTCAACCACATTTTAGATATATAAAATCTTTGCTTCAAAACACTAATGAAGATTTTAACATTCACTGAATCAAGTCATTCCACATATCTGAAAAACCATACATATCTAAACAGTGGTTCAGCAATGGCAGCCAGTCAGAGATATTATTTTTGTGACTCAATACTTTATGCAATATAATTAATATTACATTCTCACTACTTCTTATTTTGAATCAATATTTTACAATATTTGCAATAATTTCATAAGCAAACTATGAAGTTCCCCATACACAGTACCATTCGATCCTGACAGTTTTACATTCAAAACACATTTCATAAAATTAGGTTGTACGCTTTCATTGGCATTAGCACTTCCAACTTTAGAGGAGTACGAAACGATATCAAATAACTCCATACATTCTTTTGGTTTTAGTTTTAGTGTAAGATGTCTCAAATGCGAATTCAAAATGTTAAGTACCTTTATTCCTTTACCTGCCAGAGTCTGTTGTGCTTTTGAAAACTTATCACTACTGGAACAAAACGATCCCAAAACACTAGTAATTAAAACTATCAAGAATTTCTATTACTTTTGCACCATAATATCATTTTTCAAAATTAAAAATAGGTGTTTCTCTTTCTGAAATCAAAACTTTTCGTGCTTATTTGTATTTGTTTTAAGTCTCCATTCCTTACAGTACCGATAAAGCGATTTCATTAGAAGTTGCAATCATTCAACATTTTCTGGGAATAAAACCATATCATCCATGTAAAGAATAAGATAAAAAGATATTGGTTTAAGAGTTACTCTGGGAATTCAACTTCCCTGTCATGAGATAGTATCACTTATTGTAAATATCCAGAGTCATCGAAATTAGCAAAAGTATTCGTATTTCATACGGGCAATGAAAAGAATGACCCATCTAACTATCGACCCATATCTATACTATCTGTATTTTCAAAAATTATTGAAAAACATGTCAGCAAGCATCTTGTCGGATATCTTAACAAGTATCAACACCTCCATAAATCACAATCAGGTTTCCGACAAAAACATTAATGTCAAACTGCATTGACGAAACTTATAGACCAGTGGCTATTAGCGATCGAATTGGGCGAACTTACTGGTGCAGTCTTCGTTGTTTTTTTTTAAAAAAAACATTCGATTTGGTTGACCATTCTGTGCTCATTAAAAAACTATCAGTCTACAAGTGTTCTTCAAACTCAGTTACTTGGTTTACGTCGTATCTCACCAACAGACCACAGGTTGTTTGTACGGGTAAATATACTTCCGATTCAAGTCATATTTTAAGTGGTGTTCCTCAAGGCTCTATATTATGGCATCTTCTTTTTCTACTGTGTGCCCAGTGCACTTAAACACAGATCATTTTGCTGACGATTCTATACTGCATACATCTGGTAAATATCTTGACTCCATTGAAAATAAACTTCGAATCTACCTCAACAATTTATCAGTTTGGTGTCAACAAAACAGAATGCATATTAATATATCTAAAACAAAATGTATGACAATCGGAACAAGGCAGCGCCTATCCACTAACATGGATTAACTTCTAACTCAAAATGGCTTAGACGTGTCTAGTGTTCAAAATCAAAACCTTTCTTGGTATCTACATTGATCAACACCTCGGCTGGAATACACATATCAATCACATATGTGCAATGGTCGTCAAAGGATAACTCTCTTAAAATTACTGTAGAAATTTCTACCTCCCCAGTCGCTTGAACTTTATTTTTCGGGATATATACTACCACTGATAGACTACGGCTGTACCCTATGGGAAAACACATCAAATTATAATATATCCAGAATTGACAAACTCCAGAAACGGGTCGCTTGAATAATTCTAAAACTTCCTATTACGACTCCCTCTAATGTTTTGTTTTCACTTCTACAATTGCTACCTATACAAAAACCTATTATTTTTTTAAAGGAATCATGATATATAAGTCTCTAAACGATATTTCTCAGATTATATCTCTAACCTAATTGAACTAAGATCATCAAATATTGAGCGTAATCCCCGATCAACAACTAACAGCGAACTCCAGATTCCGTGGTCGGAAACTAACCATTTGATAAGCTCTTTTACTATATCAGCACCTACCTACTTTACCCGTGAGAATACGTAATTCAAATTCCCTTGCTTTGTTTAAAATCTCATTAAATATATTCTTTCTTGACCAGCTGGAATGATATATTAAAGTCTCCCAATATAGAATGCTATCATTGTATCCAGATATAATTTGTGCCTGTTTAATTTTATATATGTATATACGACTTCTGATATGCTGAAATGTGTATACCTGTGTATAGTATCTTGTTCATATATGTACCTGTTGACCGCTAGTGTTACATATATTAATCTATTTTAAATTATTGATTTGAAACAATTATTTACTATTTTTGTTTTTCAACATTGGTTTTAATCTCCATTCTTTGAAGTATATATAAAATTCATTACAACTTTTCTGGAGATCTTTTTCGTTATCTGCAAGACACATGAAAAAATTCTATACTAACTACCTTTCTTTTTAACTTTTGTTCACATATATACATTGCTTTGATTCTATTTCGTGAATCAGGGTACTGTTTGTATCAGGATATGTTGACGAAAGTCCTTATACATGCAATAGATGCTTTCAATCTTTTCTTTTTCTAATAATTACAATATTTCTAATGTGGGTGATTTCATTATCTTAAAAGAATAAACAAATTATACAAATACTATATAGTAAATAAAATAAGATCTATTAATTTCCTTTTATGTTATATCAATAATTCAAGCAGATTATTTTAGAGCACTTTTTTTATCTACTAGTATTTCAGTAATTC
Source organism: Margaritifera margaritifera (assembly GCA_029931535.1). Taxonomy (NCBI): domain Eukaryota; kingdom Metazoa; phylum Mollusca; class Bivalvia; order Unionida; family Margaritiferidae; genus Margaritifera; species Margaritifera margaritifera. The sequence goes on from JAQPZY010001651.1 coordinate 2,309,360, forward strand.
CTGTTTGCACAATTCTTTCAGAAGAAAATGTGCATGATATTTGTGTCTCATAAAGCTATCATTACCATTTTCAAAGAAGTTAAAAGAGTGATACTTGTGTGAAGTCTGTTGTATCAACATTATTACTATAGTTCGTTCAGCTCGGCATTGCGAATGATATCTGCTCTGCAGCTCAGTGAATTTTTACGTAAGCGTCTCATAATGTAGCTAAAATTACCGAATTCGTTTCGCGCAAGAATGATTTCAACATTATTGAAATCAACATGCAGAGCAACAACACTCATTCATACATGCTGAAAAAGAGTGGTCTGGGTACGCATAATCCGTCATGTTGGTCCTGGAGATATGGAAGAGTCGATTTTGATTCAGGACTGAGCTGTTATGGAGCCATCCCATGCCACATGTAAACAAACATCGTCTGCATCATCTAGTTTTCATTCAAATATGTTAAATTTGTACTGAATGTCTGTTTATGATATGATATGTCTAGTGGCGTACTAAGGGCAAATGGCGCCCTGGGTGACGATGATGGCCCAAAGGGGTAGCATACGAGGCCGAATTTTTATCAGCTGTTTTGGCTCCCCAAGACCTCTAGCGTCCGGGGCAACTGCCCCGTCCCCCCCCCTCCCCCGCCCCCACACCCCGTTAGTACGCTACTGGATTTGTCTAATGAGTAGACGATGTTTCTTTACGTATGGGTCCATATCAGTGCAATCCTGAATATAAACAAAAATAATTATTTTCCTATTTTGTCAATTTCGGTTACTTCTTTCCTTTTCTGAAGATTAAATTACCATTCAGCACAGCACATACATACAAATAGAAATAACACATATTATGAAGAGATGAACTCAATCAAACATTCAGAAAATATGTGCACTGCTGTTTGAAGAATAAATAGGTTGTAAGTGCATGCCTAACTTGCAACAGTTTTGCCACCCTATTCAATTTTTAAATGGTTGGCAATTATTTTGATAGAGCAGGGGATATGAATTCTTAAGATAAAATGTTTTCATTCATTAAATGTGTTCAGCGTCATTATTCAGTATTATAAAAGCAGTAAACTTCCACTTTCTTAGAGAGAGAGAGAGAGAGAGAAGATGTTTCACAACAAGATTTCGACAAATAAAAAAGTGATATTTTTCAAAGTAGGTAAAGGAGAGAAGGATTCATTTGGCTTCAATCGGTTGTAAAACGAATTCATCCACAAAGTTTGCTTCTATTTATTTGTGTGCATAATCAGTCTAATACTTCTTAAGACGAAAGAAACTAATTGAAACGCTAATTGCCTGAAAGAGTATGTCTTTGAAGTTTAACAGCGACTTGATTTGACTAAGTTTCGAGAATTGAATCTACTAATACAACTTAAAATCATGAAATGCCTATATTGATCCTTTTCCTCAGACTTTATGTCTATCAATTACATTGTTTAATTTTACCTTGATGAAAATTGTTTATTTGCAGCTCTCGCTCAATCATTTTGCTTTGGGCAAAAAGATATTGAGTTAATTGCATAAAGCACAGGTACGCACATAAAGCAAAATTACTTCTAAAGGATACGAAACTCTACTCACACGTTCTTGCGGACTGTGCATACAAGCTATAATTATAATAACCATGCAACCAGGATTTAGTAGGTCATTACTACTTTATACCCTGTAAGGGTATCGGCTAGACCGATGGACATTCCTCACAGGTAACTAAAACCGATGTGAACACGACAGCAATTGTTGTAGATGTTCATTTAATACTGTTGCTGTTATACATCCAAAAGAAAACAACACACAATTTCTATACAAATACGTTTGAAGGCAATTGATCCTCGAAGTGATAATTGGTTATCTAATGATGACAGCGATTAGACGAAGTAATTCCATAATATCCTAAAAAGGGGTGAGCGTGGGGAATAATCCGTTAAAGACTCCATCCAAATGTTACATTCGTTTGAAAATTCGTTTGTTACGTTCGCTTGAAAATTAAACAGCTCTGTATTAACTGATCTTAGCAAACTCTTGCTCTTTTTTGTACCGGATTCGTGATTCGGAACTTCTGTTCAATCATGTGGATTGAGTACCGTGTTGGATATAAGGGGGAAAAAATGGATCTTTTATTACATTAAGACAAAATAATATAAATTCATGGGTCCCTTGTCAAGGTTTTTGCTGGACTGATAAAAAAAATATTGCATTTCCATAAAGCTTGATTGTGATTTACTATACCAAGAGGGGAGCCCCGGGTGACCGAGTGGTCTAAGGCGCTCGCCTTTATCGATCACGGCCATCTCACCTCTTTCCGCGTGGGTTAGAGTCTGGGCTCGGCCAATGTGGTCGTGTGAGAAAGCTTGCCAGTAGCTTCCCGTGGGTCGGTGGTTCTTCCCGGGATTTTCCCAGGTTCTTCCTCCACCAGATATACTGGCCGCCATGTACTGAAAAATAGCGTTAAATCCATTAAACCATAAACTATACCAAGATGAATTGATAGAGCTGAAACCAAATCCTGCCATCAGTCTCTTGATAAAACGAACGATTCCAAATCTATACAATTTTTTCGTCATAATGAGGTTTTTATGGTTAAAAAAAAGATGCTTTATTCCTGTTCATTTGACTTCAGGGGTGCAGAGTATGTATTTGTGATTACCTGGAGCTCGTAACACGGAGTTAAGTTGTAATCAGACTTAAGTTGTAATAAGACACGATTACAAATCGATATGAGAAGTGGAGAAGGCGAATATTTTCACATTTATTTTGATTTGCGATATCACGAAGAGGATCGGTCTCGGCTCAAGAGTCGCCTTTTGCGTTGTCATTGTGGTTGCCTTTGTTCTTTTTTTCAAGTTCGATTACCTTCGATAAAACAGGGAACAGGATTAAGCTCATGCATACTCAAAGATTGAAGGAGGGACTGATTACTGATACGATTTGACTTAAATTGGTCGTTTATGAAAATATTCCATTGGAATGTCGCTTATTAAATCGCGCATAAATTTGACGGTACATTAGGAAATGGCGCTATTTTATTACATTGCATACAACAAACACTAAAAGACTTCATTCTGTGGCGATTAGCGTTACTTCGGTGATCCTTCCTCAGAAGATAGGCATCCCCTTCGTTCTATTTCAGCTTAGGACAATAACAGTGTGATGCCAAATTTTATGGGAAAGTTTTTACGTATTATACAAACCCAGCAAACATTAGCTTCCTTTTGGTCTCCACTACTAAGTAGTTTGACAGCACTGATTATCGTCTGTGATTTTTAGTATATTATCTGCCAAAAGTTAGCTAACAACGGCTATTGGTCACGAAATGTACAGAAGGAAAACCCTTTTTGCTATTATGGAAGGGTTTCTGTATACTGTTAGATTGTAACTCGATATCCATTTATTTACATAACTATCACTTCTAAGTTGCACTGATTGGTCTCGATCAAACTCAATGCATACCAAGCATGATTGACGGTGTAAAACAAACAGTTTTGAATTAAACCAAATCCCGTAGTGAAAACGGCTACCATACTCGTCCATGAACGTGCGACTGTGAACATAGCAAATGGTCTTCTGAAAATACGGATTTTTGTTGGCGGCAAAACACACGCGCATTCACGTATTTTTTTAAAAGGAACATTTTTGAAAGTGTACAATTTTCAAAGGAAATACTGCCACCTAATTTTTGAATAGAGACTACAAAGCGGGATTTGATGCAACTTCCTTTCATCCAGTTATAACTTCATCATGCGAAAATGTCGTCTACAAGACCGGGAACGTTGAGACGAAAATCGAACCGAGGTGCTGAGTATGAAATCAACGTACCTCGTATGCTGTTGAAAGTTTTGAATATAAACAAGAAGGTAAATTATATGTTCTTCTTTTACATCACTAATACATGCCAGAGTCTTCACTTTGAAATGGGCAATTTTTTGTAGGTTTGGTTGTTTTGTTTTTGTATTTTTTTTTTCTTCATTTGTTTTAAAATTCTTTTTTTAAGTTAATCATAAATTTTCACTATGAACTCACCCAGACAAGGGCAATCGAGGGGAATAGGTAGTTATAAAAAGTAACTAAATTGAGCCATATATTGATTTAATGTATATACTTTAATGTATATACTTTAGCCTTACAGATTTTAAGAAATTTTATTAACGGAAGCAGACCTCTGTTTCATTGTCTTATACATTAATATCTTTGATTTGAAATTTATGGAGTTTCTGTTCCTTTATCTCCATTTTATAAAATAACTGTCCCCATCACAAAAGAACGTCGTAACTGGGACGGCTGCAACTCCGCTTATTTTTGGAAATAACGAATGTTTAGATTGATAGCTGTCACCCTCATTTTAATGATTTTCTTCTTGCCCCGAGGAAGTCTCATCTCTCTTCAAGTATTCGCTGTAGCGATCTTGTCACAGTTATTGTGCTTCTAAACTGTTAACTTGATTTTTTCACAAAAGGTTCATAAATGGACATTCTTTGGGGTTTTCTTTCGAACTTTTTAAAAATTAGTCGTATGATGACCAATTGGAATGTCTGCAGCTTACATTTTTTATTTGGCATTTTGAATACATTGCTTTGGCTCCACGAGATTTTTCCCACCATATTAGACTCAAGAGATGCTTAAGTCAGAATTTTTAAAAAAAATAATTAATTCGTGGTTTGCATACTTTCTTCTTATATTATCGTCCACGGTTTGAAGAATTATTGTCATCATTTATTCGTAAAACTTACAAGTAAATTTAAAAACGGAAACCGTACCTTTCTATGTTTTGTGTGAATTAAAGTACAAACGCATAATATATTCTTGGAATTTTTACTTGGTTGTAAACTGCATAGATATAATCGCGCCTAGATTTTCTTTAAAGAGCTTGACTTTCTACACATTTTACATTTAATAAATCCGGTTCGTGACAAGTAGTTAGATTTCCTTGAATGGGCAGTACATTTGCACTTGCAACATAAATATAATCTTTGCTCATGCATAACACGCCTTAAAGTGAGAAAAACGTAGACCCAGATCTGCCGTCGCATAAGGACGCGGTATATTGATATCTATGTTTTTCTGTCTTTTAAACATTTCACAAGAAACAGCGTAACGTAATGCGCCTGCAGATCTGCGCCTGGGCTGTTCAAATTAGTGGCCCATTATACACAGTTATAGGTAGATGCTTAGAGAGATATCACAGTGGTGATCAATTAACTTGGCGTGTCACTGAAAGGTTCTGGTACATAAACTATGGGTATATTTACAGAAAGTCAGAGAAACCAATTAAATTTCAAATAGGGATCAAATTGTTTCAATAAGTTTATCTTCTTTTACAGTATTATGTATCGATACAAATTTCATACCTATTTCATGTAATTCTACAAACATTCTAATTTGTTTCTTGCACGCTTTTGGTATATTTCTTGTATTATGGAACGTAAATTTGCTATAAATACTTGCCCCACTTACTCGGGTATTTTGGATCATACTTTGAAATAGAGTTGTTGCATTCTATATCATTAATATCATGTAGATCAATTTTAACGTGGCACCTAAAATGTATATCTAGTAACCCCTGCAAATGAATGCGGGGGCGGGGGGGGGGGGGGAGGGGTAAAGTAGTGGTGAGGGGGGAGGGGGTACCAGGCCGAGTAGGGGCACAAAATTCCCATCAAACAAATATTTAATTGGGAGGGGGCCCCAGAATTAAGTGTTACCACTTTTAAATATGTTTCACTGTGTATGTGTGTAAGCATACTCCCTCTGAGTTGTGAGGGTTGTGGCTTGATAAAAACTTGCTGCCAAATTGACGTTTAAATATATTTGTTACTTCATTAAAGTAACAGCATTATATTAGGTTAAAGATTGTACAATATCGGATTGTTTTTCAGTATGAATTAGCTACCTATCTGTAATATAAATGTACACTCCGATTGATAGATTGAAAAACGTTTCAATAATGAACATCGATGTGAATGATGAATAATAAGTTTATCTCAATTCTTGCTCCCAAATACTGCATATGCACGTTTTCTGTTTGCATCCTAAAAGTGCTTCATCTTCAACTTATTCAAAACACAAGTTGTCATCACTTATACATTTTTTTGTTTTTCTCATATGCTGCCTGAGTGTGGAAAAATAAACTTTTTCTTCTTCTTCTTCTTCTTCTTCTTCTTCCATACATAAGCGTATGATGGCTTTTGGTATGTAAACGTTACGAAAAAATAGGATATTAAGTGGTGAGAGTGCCGAGGCAAAATTTTTATATAGTGTCCTTTCCAAAGGTACTTCATAAAAGGTATTGTCTTTATTTTTCAATGCACATGCCTTCCTAGTCGTCATTTTTTCACAGATCAAACAATCTCTTTATGAACCGTTCCTTAAAGACTATTACTTCATTTTGGGGTCGCAAATCTGGATCTCCAAACCGCTCAGTTGGCCGCCATATTTACTACGGAAAGTTAAGTTGAATTTGTAATGAAAGAATTTTAAAAATTAACAATATATCAGTGCCACTTTAAAAAAAAAAGACTTCAGATGCTAAACAGCGCCAGAAAAGTCAAGCAAATACATGGTCTTGATGTAGTCTTATCTTGTTATTTATAGGAGAAAAATGGGACAATTACTAAGCATTATTTTTCATTCAACATGGTGAAAATGATATTTGTTTATTGTAACATTTTGGCCATTGGTTTTTCTAAAATATTCTATTTAAACAATTTTCCGGAATTTTGGGGGATACGAGGTAAAATGTATGTGAGTGCGTACGTAAGTACGTACGTACGTATGTGTGTATGTAGGTATATATGCATGCATGTATGTATCAATTTGGGATATATTTCTGTACTAAAGATCCGTTTCAGAGTCTTTAAGGTCGAACAGGGGAAAAGACGACACATGTTAACTTTTATTTGCTTTAACAAAATCATGAAGAGGAACGGTAATAGTAAGCATTAATAGAACAGTCGGTTGAAAGAAAGATTTTAACAATTCAAACTTGTAATATCGATATTTTCTTCTGTTAATACCACGCCACTGCTAAATTAGACAATAATTGGTGGTAAATTAAAAAAAGATGTTGACTTATACTTTCAAATATAAACATAATCATAGACGTGGTATACATTGCTATGTGGGGACTGGCGTTTCTGTGATGTTTCCCACCTTGGACAACTATTCACGATCGTGCTATTTGAGTTTTGCATTGTATGGGTGTGCTTGCCTAATTAAAACGGGGAAATTCTGTACGTATAATATTTAAAATAAATATTCCGCAACTTTGGTAGATACCTTTGAGTGGTAGTATGAGAGTGAGAGTCAACAGTGACTACGTGTATGTGAACTTTTGAAAACAACAGAAAACTTATGAATTATTTGTACTAGGCTCGAAAGGTGACATGGTGGTCACCAACTATGAAAAGAAACCTCCAATTATAATTGAAGAGCTTTGAGGAAATTATCAGAAAGTAATTTGATATTTATTTATTTATTTTTTCTCTAAAGGGTATATGGGTGGCCAAAGTTATACTCAATTAATCTGAAAAAAATATTAAATATGATTCACTGTGAAGAGAGTAAGTTTGCAATTAAACATAATTCTACGATGAAAACCATCCGAAATTTCAGTTAATTAATATTTTTGTCCAATATGTTGAAGATAATGTTGCAACAGGCTTTTTCCCAAATTACATATTGTTGAAGATAATACTGCAACAGGCTTTTTCCAAAAATTACATATTGTTATGATACTCGTTAACTATTTTCGACTGTTCCACTTCTATTTGTAGGAAAATAAGATGGCAGTTCATTTCTTGTGGATGCAACGGTACGGTAGAATTGTGTAACATTTTTGTGTGGATGCAACGTTACGGTGGAATTGTCGTAAGAAGGACTGTTAGAGGCTCTAGACAGGTCTAGGCACCAAACATGACATTATTTTGTCTCCTTTCTTTTTAGAACTATGTAATATAAATAAGGGGGTAATTTAGGTTATCATTCTAACAGTAGATAACAATAAAGTATTAAGTAGTATATATTAGGGGAAACTTGAAAAAAATTTGATCACACACACATTATACATTTATATATATATATATATATATATATATATATATATATATTTATATATATATATATATATATATATATATATATATATATATAAATTTCCTTTTTTTAAAAAGAAAAAAACATACTTTATAACCACGGATAGTAATAATTATCTTAAATTTATATTGGGTTTCACCCGACAAGTCAGAAGTGTCGATCAAAACACTATTCTGAGGTCAAGTAAAGTTGGGGAGCATTCAGGTAGGGTAGGATACAAATTCTTCATACTGGCGTTTCACCTAAAAGATCTGTATCCATACTAAATAGGAATACGAACAAGATCTATCTACCCCAGGGAAAAAAATCAGGATAAATTGTGTCCAGTGCGAGAAAAATCAAGGTTCTACTGCATATCGACAAAAAGAAAGCCCCAGTCAGTTTTAGACGATATATCTGTCCGGTGAAATATTTAAAGGACAACACATTTGCATTGCTACATAAGATCAAACAGTTCTCATTATTTACCTTTGTAAATATTGTCGATTTTCTTTCTACGGGAATAAATATTTGGAGCTTTTATAACCTAAGTATTTCACTAGATTTGCTATAGTAAGTATCTGAGATTAAGAAAGAGAATCCTAAAATAGTCTGAGATCCAGTCAAATGCAAAGACGTGTGTTAAAGACAACCTATATATACTGAAGTACGTCAAGTCAGAAGCAAGTAGTGGACTTGCTAATCATTGTCCTACTCTTCTTGATTTTTAAACAAATATATATTCGCTACTGTGTTTTCATGAGTAATCTTGTGGAAATTGGATGCAAATTATGTACCAACCAGATTTCACATTAAAAACTGTTAAAATGATACTTTTTCAGATTAATATTTTGAAAAGAACACAATTTACTACCAGGTTTTAAAGACGTCCTTTCGAAACATAAGAAATGAAAAGCTGACTTTCGAAGTAAAGGTGTTAGGACTATATATATATATAACGTGCTGACAATTATTTCGTGTACAAGAATGTATGCATGTATGCATCCATGCATGTATGTAGGTAGGTAGATTGACTGGCTGGCAGGCTGAATCCATGATGAATAGATGGATTGATGATTGTTAAGATTCATTCATTCGTTAGTTCGTTCGTTGATTTGTTTTATGTGTAACTGTCTCGTGTTCTGGCTTAGATCAGCAAAAATGGAGAAAGAAGCTTTGATGGTTGGAACAATTTTAGGGTCTTAATGTTTATGTCATTAAAAACCTTTACAATAACCGTAGATCATTCGTGTGTGAGCAGTGAGCAACAAAGTTTACGTAGTAATGTAATAGTTACAAAAACCGCTTTAGACATTTACATCTGAAGTTGCCTATTGAATCGAACATTTTCAAGACGAAAATGTATTCTTGGTATTAGGTTTTCAAGTCAAAGACAAGTAAATTAAACGTTTTGGGTATAAATTCACAATCTGGATACAATAAAACCTCTAAATTATGGTCACTCGAGAGAATTGTGACCTGAATTCGGATATGTTCTTAGTTAGAACGTAGATTTTCTGTTGTTTCTTTCTTTTTTGAGAAATGAAATATCAAAATAAGCCGTAGGATTATATGTACTGATATTTCAATGAAAAATTATTGCTTTCACCTTGATTGAGCGCCCACGCAAAAAGAAAAAAACAAATTATTAAGAAGAAACCTCAGTAAATAACACTTAAACATGTCTTGTCCTTAAATTCTATACATTTACATTATTTATGATGACCCGATGAAAAGGATAAATATGTCAGATTCACACTTTGTTGATGAAATAATATTCGCAGACGAGTGTACGTCCAAGAGTAGGTGGTCGTTCATCCAAGGTCCGTGGTTTCCTCCAGATTCTGAAGTTTCCTTCCTACACTTCTAACAACACGGCAACAACTGAAGTTGTTGTTGTTGTTGCTGCTGTGGGCTTCACGCTATTTTTCAGCACATGATAAGCAATACACGGCGGCTAGTATATCTGGTGGAGGAAGACCACGGGAAGCTACTGGCAAGCTTTCTCACATACTGTTGGCCGAACCCGAGACTCGAACCCAGGCGGACAGAGGTGATATGTGAGTGATCTGTAAAGGCGAGCGCCTTGAACACTCGGACACACGGGGCCCCGTCAACATTTGAGCGGTTGAAAGTGCGTCGCATAAGTTTAAGAAACTTGCTTTTGGGATCGACGTAAAGTAAATTGAAATAAATAAAGATTTAACCTAACAAGATCAGTTTTGTAAATACAGTAAAATTTTGCTGAACTAAATTGTTGCAGAAGTCGGTCAGATTTTTTTTTTAAATTACTGTGAATGAGTGATGTTTGAACCGATTCCAATTACTCTGTACCTGCATACCTTATAGGTCTGTAACACCCGGTAACTGTTGGATGTGAAAATGACTAATTCTTCCCCTATCTCTGTATTGAACCTCGGGTGTTTATAAATCAAAATTGTAATGTATTTTATGTCCATGCACTAAAACTTCAAAGTTTCTCACTCGCCAAGTGTTTAAGAAAATATTGTGGGATTACTCAATTAGAATTAAAATCTCTCAGTAAAAATGGACACGAAATTCAAATAGAAATCTGTTTCAAAGCAGCGTTGGGGCTGCTTTTACGGTACTTCTGCATCAAGTTTAATCAAATTAAAAAGGATGCTAACACCAAGCCGCATGACTTTGTGGACAACGTTATCTGAGACACTGATTTAACTTTAGTTGGGCACTGCATTAAATATAAATTTTGATCATGAGATGTAAATGTAGAATATTTACTGATATGACTTCCTATATATATATATTTTTTTTTTATTAAGAAAAACCAATCTTATTTTGTTGTTCTCTTTTCAGAACAAGGTTCCACCAATCGTAAAATTCCGCAGTTACGCCAGACTAGCCTTGCTGTGTGCTCGACTTTGTAAATACAGTCATGAAAAGTAAGTTAAATTAAGTGAATTGATAAACGGTCTCTGGGTATACTTACCCCTACCTTTAAAGACTTTTTTGTATAGATGGTAATTTTTGAAGCCCGTCGTTTGATACGTGCGTATTATGTTATGTCCTTGTCTGTCTGCCCGTATATATGTCCGTTTTCCATGCGATCACACGAATTCTGCCTCAAATATCTTTACCAAATTTTGCGGCTAAGTTTCCTGTTAGATTACAACGAAGCCTGTTGCATTGGGTGTCCGAGATTCAAGGTCAAGGTTACTGGTTTCTGGCAGAGCAAATGGTTTCCGTGTAATTACTTTGCGTTATATCATCAACAAACCTCACCATACAAATTTGCTGTCCTTCAAAGCGTATAGAAAACTTACTGATTAGCTGACTTCATGGTCAAATGTTAAGGTCACTGTGATATGGTAACAGGAATGGGTTTCAGAGTAATAATTTGAGTTGTACTGCAGTACTTTTGCGGGTAAATTGTCCTTGATGGTACGGGGAAACCTGTGAATTGTGAAATTAACAGAGAAAGATCTAGGACACTTTAACTCCCAAAAGACAAAAGAAAGCCTTAGTTTGTATTGTTTCCGGCACTCTATTTACACAATGGTATTTCATATATACATACAAACCCATATAATTTTAATAACATTCGTCATTAAACTGACATTCAACATAATATGAAATATTTCATAACAAATATATTTTAATTATTCTATCTATGTATAACTGAACCCCTACATATCTTTTTAGCCCTATCTCTTTCTTGTTAGCTTGTTGTTGTTGTGGTTGTTGTTGTTATAGCTATGTTGTTAGAATGGTTGCTGATGTTTTTGTTGTCGTTGATACTGCCACATAAGTTATTATTCTTGTTGTTGCTATTCCTGTTTTTGTTCTTTTGAATATGATTGCTATTTATGATCATGACGAAAATAAATGACGATTCTAATAATGACTTCTGTTGTTATTGTCGTTGTTGTTGATGATGTTGCTGTTGTTGTTGTTATTATTATTATTATTATTATTATTATTATTATTATTATTATTCAGCATTGATACAGGCAAGTCAGATTTCCTATCAATCATCCAGAACATTGATGAATTCGTTCCCATTCTTTCACGGGACGGACTTTTTTTCGACCCGAAGGTTTATCGAGCGAACAAGGAGGTGAATATTTTTTTTAAAACTTTATCCAATACAAATTCACTGATATGAAATTTCCATAGGTATATTTGTGATGTTATATAAGATTTAGGTCGAATAAAATAGTCTCTACCTTCAGCAAGTGTCTACTTTTAAAATGGTTGAAAGATATATAATCTTTTAATAATAATAATACTAATAATAATAATATCAAATTTAAGCTAGTAAAAAGACTAATCAATGCAGATGTATCCTTTATTTCCCTGTGTGCTCATAATGCAGTTATGTTCAGAATGAAATATTCATTGATTTATATATATATAACATGTAAGTGGACATTCTACAGTATTTTCCAAACGCGATGTTCTTTCTTAGAGAGATTATTCGAGATTCTTTAATAATTTTTAAAAAATTCGTCAATTAAGGATCGACTTCCTGCAGAAGCCAGGAAAATACTCAAAAGACCACAACATTTAAGGACAAAGAAAGACAATAAATACGTAAGTATTCTTTTCTTTTAATTTTGATGTATATTTGATATGAAAAATTAGCCTTCTAGTCTATTTAAACAGATTTATTGAAAATTCGTTAACAAATGTGGATAACAGTGTCAGATACAATATATATATATATATATATATATATATATATATATATATATATATATGTCACACATTTATTTATATTTATATTTTGTATTTTTTTATTTTTTTGGGAGGGGGATATTTTCACTTGTGAAAAAACGCTGCATGTAGATTTAAATACCTTTCAGTCACTTTTAGCTTGGGAATTTTTAATTTCATTAAAGTTTGTAAGTAACCAACTCTCTCTATTACCTGGTACTATTTCAAGCACAATTATTTGACAACAGCATTACTGAGAAAGTACAACTTGAAAAAGAACATGGTTTTACATTTTAACATGATTTGTCCCATCAGTATCCTGACAATTTTAAAACTCTATATGACCTGAACAATAGCAAACTTTTCAATGGTGACAAGGCATTGAAATGGCAAGAAAATTAACCACCGGAAGTTCACATTCGTTTCCGGTCTACTCTTATATACCAGTATAGGAGCAGGCAAATGACCTGTAACCACGCTGCAGTTTCCCCAATTTTAGCCCCTATTCACAAATATAACTTTATGATTTATAAATATAAAGTCTGCCTATTTATCAGATCGTGCAAATATCCTGCAAAAAATTAAGGATATACACTTTACTGTGTATCAGTTTTGATTGTTTTGCCAGACTTAAATTTTCGTCGGTACTTATATTTGCGGATAAACCTCAAACAAAAAAGGTATTAATGACGTTGCAATTTTTTTGCGCTGTCTGCAAATTCGTGGCTATTAGCGAAATTCCCAAAATTTGCACTCCATGTAAATTCCATTAAAAAAATAACTTGTCCGAACGTATTTGTGGATTGTGGTCGTGTGGGTTTAACACTATTTTTCAGCACAATAGAGGCTATACATGCAGCCAGTATATTTGGTGAAGGAAGAACCCGGGAAAACCCCGGGAAGAACCATCGACCCAAGGGAAGCTAGTGGCAGGCTTTCCCACGCTGGTCGAGCCGAGACTCTAAACCACGCAGACAGAGGTGAGATGTGAGTGATCTGTAAAGGCGAGCGCCTTAGACCACTCGGCCACCAGGGTCCCCTCGTATTTGTGGAACAATATGCTTGAAAATATATAATTTTCAATGATTAGGTCTATTGAGTATTATGAACAGATTCTTGGAAATTATTGTTTACCCATATAAAATCTGGGAATGACCGATGAGTGCTTTTTGAACTACTGTAAAATCAAAGAATCCCCAAGAGAGTAAATTTCTTTTTTATTATTAAATTAAGAATCTACGCGAAATTGAAGCCCAGACACGTCACGAAAGGAACTATAAATCCATGTAGTTTTGTCACCACAAAATCAATTTATCTTATTTGCGCTGACGCACGTTCTTGTTGTCTCTTAGCTGTATGTTCCAAGGGAGTTAACTTCTGCAGCTGCCGATGAAAGACATATCCCTGTTACGATAATTTCTTTCCCCTGAACACGATAATAACTGAAACATGCGGAGATGCCACTCTTCTTAGCAATATTTGAGTGATACTATCTAAACATACGCCAAAAAAAATAATTAAAAAATAAAATAAATAAATAAATAAACTAACAAAAATCACCAGTTTAAAGATTAGACGAGATTATATATGACATGTGTGTGTCAGAGTGTAGATTTGGTGCAAGTGTTTCGATATAACAAATGGAACCTAACGGTAACTATCGTTTTAAGCATAATGAATTCCTCGAACAATCAATTTGTTTTGTTCAAACGTGGCTCTGAAAACTCGGATACTCATGTACTATGTAGTTGTGGTCAGGTTGTAAGAAAAAGTACGGATTGTACTTAAGGGCTATTGGTAATGCGAATAGGCATGACAGGGTTGGTGGGTGTGTTATAGTTAAATATCACGTATAGTACGTAATAAGTGAACAGTTATAAATTATTAACTTGAAAAAACTGTCATTTAAATGTGCAGGTACAATTTGTTTTGCGGAAAAGATATTTAACAGAGCTAAAAAAAGTCAATTTGATATTGCATTTTACGCGCAATAGATCACGGCATTGAGATATTATTGATCTATTGCACTGTAATTATCGTGTTGCATGAAGACTAAGCAAAATGCAACGAGCTTTACATTTTTATATACATTGGGCCATGCGTACAATTCATGTGGCAAACAACATGATGCCATGTAATGGGGGCTGCCATATTGGTCTTCTTCCAGTCAACCCTGTCCCGTGACTGACAGTCATGTTACACGCATACATGTAACCCGATGGCTATCAAATTTTCCACATTGAAAGTTCAGTTGTGGTCGGTACTGTTAAAAGCAAAGAAAATTCCTAAGCATTCCTGAAACGCATACTATGAAACGACTTATTTGCTTGTTTACATTTCACTTCTTTTCCTCTTTTCTTTTCTTTAACCGCATGTAGTTCTGTAAATATTAATCCGCTCAAGTTTATATCTTCGGGTATTATCAGTCCTTCGTTCTTAACACCCGTCTAAAGATAACGAAAAGCAATTGACATTAGCTAATTGTCCTAAATAAACCTTATATGTATGCATAAATGGAATATATATATATATATATATATATATATATATATATATATATATATATATATATATATATATTGAATTTGCTAGTAAATATTAGAATTGTTGTAGTTGTGGTATGTGTTTCCACTAGTGTATGAGAAGGCACTTCCCGCAAAGCAAGAGGGTGGTCAAAATTAAGAAAAAGAAAAATTTTAACAAAATTACAAACTGATCAGGTAACATATATGAGCAGTTGCATACATTAGAAGAAGAAGGTACTTCGTTCAGTTCTCTTGGATGTTACGAATGTCACTAATCGTGAATGGTAAATTAAATATAGTGCAATATGCTTAGTGACGGTGAATCTGACATATATACATGTATATATCCATGTGCGTTTCAACGTTGTGCTTTTCTACTGTGTTCCAATAAGCCATGTGTAGGGAAAGAGTTTACACTTGTTTGTACAATTAGTTATATACATATTAGTGGTGATTTAGTGACATTTTTCGGTATTCGTGATAAGTAGTTATTGGTATTGTTTTGTGTGTGACATTTGAACACTGGGCAAATTAGTTTTTATCGTCGTTCGGTGTAATCATTTGAAAAGACATGGGGTGCTTTAGAAAGCATGATATAATTAGGCGGCATGTAGCTGGTTGTCTACATTTGGCACCAATTCAAATATTGACCTACTAACATGGTAAAGGTAATGTACAACAAATGAAACAGAAACTAGCATGTTATTTATGTTTATATGTCACTTTATGGTAATTACATGAAATGTCATGTGCTGAACAATGATTTATATGGATCCAGGCTGGTTTGGCTTGGTTATTGTTGTCCCCTGCATATATCAAATACCTTCAACAGCACTTACGTTGTCACACTGTGGTCATTTCAGTGAAAGAAACTATGGTAACAGCAGAAATTAATATGATGGGTCACCACTGTACTCTCCCTCTTTCTGGATCCCGGAATGGAACCTATGAGCACAAAGATGTGAAGTCAGTGTGTTACCGCTATACCAATCAGACCTGACAATATTTTCATATACATTAATATCAGATACTCCTGTCATTTACAAGTGAATTTAATTTGACTAAGTACCAGAGAGTTACATTGTAAACAACAGCCAGTATTATTACTGTCTCAACCAAGTGAATTTAATGCTTAGTATATGCATATATGATAATAAGATGGCCATTGCATTGGTTTCCAAAATTATGAACTGGTCTATAGCCCAGGGAGCAGCTGGGATACAGATACAAGGGCCAATTTTAGTCACATGTTTAACTTGGAATTATCAGAGTCACTAACTGTATACATAGATTGAAAGTGGTCATCTAAATTATTTACATATTGTGACTTATGGTGCAAGTCTCCACAGGGTAGAATTGAAGACAGTAGACAATGTTTCTTGCACGTTGTAATGTGTGTAGTCTTGGTAATTGATCAACAATCTTGTAGCCTTTTGTTCATTACATATAGTTTCGTGTATTTATTACACAGTAGTAAATGTTACACCTCCTCACACTGCAGGACCCTTTTGTTTTCCCAGTTATTGTCCTGTAATATCACATTCATCACATATATTCAGTGTGTTTTGGGCATGGGTTTCCACACTTTCTTTCACGAAAGAAACATAAAGGGAAAATATTAGACCACACTCTTACATTTTGTACATTTTGCCTTGAACCCATTACACGGATACCAAGAAAGTGGTTAGATATTTAAACTCAAGACTCATTAATTAGTAAAGTATAGAAAACTAAATTACCAATTGTGGTCCACAAGATTTAAGCTGATAGATAGATAGATAGATAGATAGATAGATAGATAGATAGATAGATAGATAGATAGATAGATAGATAGATGTGCAGCATGTACATATGAGCAGAGAATATGAAAATATTCCAGACTGTTCATTTTGGAGATTATCATAATATTCGGGACTGAAAGTTGTGTCATTATTATTATTACCAAAATACATGTACCATTGTGTCATTATTATTATTACCAAAATACATGTACCATTGTGTCATTATTATTATTACCAAAATACATGTACCATTGTGTCATTATTATTATTACCAAAATACATGTACCATTGTGTCATTGTGTTCATCATAAAATACTGCTTATAGCCAGTACAGGCCTCCCTACCTTTTTTTCAGGCACTACTCTCAAGGTTGTTCAGGACTGACGTTGTATTTCATTTGCAAACAGTATGTGCAGAAAAACAGCTCATATTCAATTTCTCCAAGTTTTATACAAAATACACTTCTCCTTGCCATTAAATGGATTATTCATAAGTGTCAATGATATTTCTTTTCACTGCATACTGACTCCATATTGCTGTACACTGCATCAAAGTATGTGGATAAAAAGCTATGGATTTTTTGTTATTATAAGTTATTTTTTCACACACTCACTGATAAATGCTACAGGATACTTAACTGAAAGAAATGGGACGTCATCATTACCATAATTTTTAGCCATTTCTTAAAGATCAGAGTACCATCCCCCACTCACCTGTACTGAATTGTGCATTACCAATAGCCCTTAAGAAGGTGCAGGCCTCCTAACACCTACATTAGCGTGATTGGTGGGTATGATCCTAAAATGTACGCCGTACGTCGGATGCGTACAGTCACCACTCTCTCGGAATTGGAACTAGAATATCAACTCGGAATGTGTACGCCATTCAGTGTTGATAACGACTATCGTGTACGTCGTTTTTTTCTTGGATTGTTAGTGATGCAAAATTTTAAATCTAGTCCTGACATTATTAAATTTTACCCAAACTTCCATAGTTAGATAGTTATGTATCTGCAAATTGTGTTCTTCGTCCTTTGAGTTCGAAGATGATCATGACATCACTAACTGGTTTGTTTTCTGTGAGTACGTGAGTGGCTGATCAGGCTAATTTGTGCTCTGAACTGTCTGTGGCACACTCTGAACTGTCTGTGGCACACTCTGAACTGTCTGTGGCACACTGATGCCGCTTGGGTTTGCTTGATCACTAAAGGACGTGCTGCAGTTCTAAGATTTACGCTGCTCGTGCTTCTGCAGTGCCCCTGCAATTTATCTCTGTTCAAAGTCTGCAGCTCCAGTATGGATGAGACTGCATCAGGTAGAGCGATCCTGGTCGAGATCTCAGGGTCAATGTTGAAGTCTTTCAATGATCGCTTGAGGGAATCTTTGAAGCGTTTCTTCTGACCACCCTGAGATGGCTTTCCCTCCTTCAGCTCACCGTAGAAGATCTTCTTTGGTAGTCGCTCTTTTGACATCCTGGTGACGTAGCCTGCCTATGTCAACTGTCATTTCGTCAGCCGAGTGTGGATGCTTGGAATGCCTGTCGTGTGAAATTGTGCAACAAAAAGAGTACGATCTCAGGATGGGTCATATATAAGAAAAGATATACACAGATGTTTCACTCGTTCAGTATGGATTAGATGGTGTAATTTGGAATGGCTGTTTAAATCAAGTTGTTTTGGCCTCTTTCATGTGTGTTATATATAATAAACGCCTCTTATTACAAACATTGAACAATTTGGTAAATTAGACCTCTTGCGCATGTATTTGGCTACAACCCCTTGAAGGATCAGAATTTAATTCCTCTTCTGTAGAAAGAGTGGAGCTGTAGTTCGAGTGTACGAGAAATTTAATGGTAGTAGTTGTAAAGATGATAGTCAGTCGTACTTTCCAGTATCTGCGGTGTACGATTACCAGCAACTTAGCCGTCCAAGAGATTAAGGATGTATGGGTTGTAGCGTTCTCTGGTCGCTACCACCCATTATATGCGTACATATTCGGTTGGACTGGTCGCACGGTATGCCGGTAAAGATCCTTCCAGGAGAATTCGGAAAGAAACAAAAAGAGTCCGCGCTTGTCGTCCCTACGAAGTTTCTGCCCACTTAGTACGTGCGAAAGAGTACCCGTCGATCATCCACAGTATGATGATGACGTGACAGTAAAAGGCAGAAGTAGAATAATTAGTGAACGTTTCTAAATTGTCTTGGTTTAAGGTACCTCGTTGTCATGATCTGGCGCCTAATTTATTTTATTACTAAGGGGATTGCAATTCTAGAGCTGAGTAAGTGACTTGAAAGAGGATGATATGTGTTATGCCTCCCAAAACGCAAACAAGGATGTGTACTAAAACTGTGTTTACGCTATGAAAGCGATATTGTCCATATACATTTCATACATGTATAAATGCATGTACTCACTGTGATAATTATCCCAGTTATCTAAAGATACATGCAAATGATAAACATGAAAACGCGTGTCAGATTCCAGTACGAGCTAAATACAGCAACTTGACATATAGGATAGTTGTTGATAATGTTGATTAGTGCATTGATTGTACCTGGAATGTGTCAACCTCTTTCTGTATGTAATGATTGTGTTTAAAATTGTACATAACGGCACAAATTAATGTGACGTAATTTCGGTAACACAATCAGGATCTCAATGTTGCGCGACAGAAGTGTTTTAATATTTTCTGTCATCATTCTGTATGCGACTATAGCCCATAGTCATGTGTGCGAAGATAAAAGTACGAAATCAACCGACATGACTTCGGATATGGAACTATATGGACCACAATCGAGAGTTTGTAAAGCGACTGATCACGAAGAAGATCTTTTCGATGACGCAGGAAAAGATTCCGGCTTTTCAAAGACGAGGTTCTGGAGAGATCTGTTTCTGAATGTTGACAGCACGACTAAAGCTATTTTAAAGACATATAAGGGCTGGAAAAGTCAAGGTCAAATGAAACTGAAAACCGCGCGTGACTTCATTCGGAAATACAAGCCGTTATTTGTAACTCTATACAATTCCTTTGTTGAATCCAAGGAGGAAACAGATGAAGAGTGACAATGAATTAATCAAAATAATTATATTTATATTGTTGCATGGAAAATATATGTGCATAAATTATGCGTGATTGTTAATGTATGAATGATACAATGCAGTGTACTTGGTCATGAAAAATGTATACGCTTTTGAGAATAACACCTGAAACTTCCAGTGGATGATGATTTAAGACTGAAAACTCTTACATTTAGGAAGGAAATAATATAACCTCTATATACCTTGATTTCTGTCGTATGAATCCGGAGTGACTGTGTACTTAGATGAGAAATAATTACTGGGTCCACATGCGGGTGTGTCTGCTACGCACGAATGCATATACCACCGACTTTGTAGCATCATTTTTTGGTGATGTGTATATGGTAGAGATGGTATGGGGGTTGGTGCTTACAGACAAGGCAATGGGTGCCGTAACCCGTGGACCCGGGTTCGAATATCCGTAGAGTACGAATTGAAATTATCTAACCTGTATGATAATATTATTTATTCGTATTTAAATATTATGTTAATGTTATAAAGCATTCTCCTATTCTCTGTCTGTCTCTCTTTATATATATATAGTGAACTCAAAACCGAAACCTCAGTATACCGGATTCCCCTCAAACCGAACTTTTTAGTTCCAAATTTTCCTTCTTTAATATCATAACATTTTCCCAGTAAAGCGAAACCCCCAACTCCGAATACCGAAACACAAATTTCGAACCACCCACATTTCAATTTTACGCTTAAAAAAAATCTATAAAACCGAAATTCAATTCAAAATTCAAAAATTTTAAACATATTTTAGCTGCTAAATTCCTGACACACGCTGGAACAGATTAATTACGGTTAGTATGAACTGTAGTAGGCTGATCTGTGAGATAAAGACCCGGAAAATGTCCCAAGGGCACGCGAGATTAAGACAACACTTGACACGTGCGCCGACACAGATTAGGCCTGATGGTAGGCTAATCTGAAGTCTTTACACCATACAAAAGAGCCCGCGAATTATTGATAACTAAATACTTGTAGGTAAGCCATTTAAGAAAGATTATGTTTATCTGCTTATTATCTAATTGTGACTGATGCTATTCATTTGCATACAGGATCAATTGAACATTTTTTTTTTTGCTTGTGTGTGTGTCTCTATATATATATATATATATATATATATATATATATATATATATATATATATATATATATATATATATATATATATTTGATACTTTGTCGACGGAGACCGACAAAGCAGTATTCTAAAAGTCAGATTCAGTCAATGATATACCCTGAAGTTTTAGATCTTATACAGAGATTAAAAAACTTCGCGATTGCTAAGGATGATAGTTATTTGGCTATGGCACAAGAAATGGAGTCATTAACACAAGCCATATTAGTTCAAGAAAAATGTTAGAAGAAAAAACAACAGACCACGCTCCACGCCTTCTTTAAGCCAGGCTCTTGAACTGTGAACATTATGAATTATACAGGGTATTTAAACATTATGGAGTATCATTCATAATTCTAATGGACTTATAGTAAAATTATAAAAGTATCTAATTTCTTTGCTCTTTCTTGTGACGAGGACTGTGTTTCAATGTGACACGACTGTATTTATTTATATTACAGGATGTGATTTTTGGAAAGAACTTATATTGTTCAGCTAATTCTTCATTAAATAAACGTTTTTTAATAAAAAAAAAAGAACAGCTTTCTTAATTTTGTGCACTCTTACACTCACAGACACTGACACTCTCATAATTACATGCTCTCTCTCTCTCTCTCGTCACATAAGCGCTTAGAAAAATAATTTTCTAGCAAAGGGGCGACATGAAATATTAAAAGGCCTCCTCCCTTCGTCCGAAGAAAAAATGGTTGGTTCATTAGCCGTGACTAGCATTAGAGTGTACATCTTTTATATATTTCAAGATTTTAAGACGTGTCTAAAGTCAATGAAGACTCTATAGCATGGATTTTCAAATATAGCGCATTTATTATTACAAAGTATTAAGAGATAATGTGATAGCCATGCTTTCAGTTTTAAAATTAAATTATTTATCTTTCTTTCTTTGTCTCTTTAGATTTAAAAAAACAAACAAACAAACAAACGGAACAAAACCAAAACAGACTTTTAATATTTTATTATGTTTGATCCACTTCTTGAGTTTGAAAATGTACTCTGTATTTACTGTATGACATCACACAACCAGTCACTTCGGTTTGGGTTTGGTTTGGCGCTTACGGCACAGCGACACAAGTAGGTTATTTAGTGCCGAGGCTATTAGACTAAAGTAACTTGCCCAAGGACACACCACAGTAGCCGACCTGGGCCGTAGGTAGGATTCGAACCCGCACCCATTCGGTCGCGAGTCTGGTAACCACTACAATATAAATGACAATTACCTAAAAATGTCGGAGAAAGAGAACAATTCTGCTACTGAGCAAAGAGCATAGTGTAAAATCCGGGCGCTATTATGGTACTCTCCGACTAATATCAAGGCCGACTTGGATTAAGTTTACGGATGTAATTCTGTGTCATATCCTACAATTTTGAGGTGGTTTCAACGTTTTAAAGATGGTCGTGAATCCATGGAAAATGACAGACGTTCTGGAAGACCGTTGTATGTGATTGGTGAGCGGGAAGTGGCTGCTGTGAATGTAGCAATTGATGAAGATGCTCGATGTACAGTGGAATATATTTATATTATCACGGTCATTAATTCCCCTGCTGTTGTAAATACTAGAATACTGAAGAATCATTTGAAGCTCATAAAGGTTTGTGCAGGATGGGTCCAACATTTGTTGATGGATGATAAAAAGAGACTTGGGTTGAAAACCCTAAACAGCTACTCGCCAAATATGAAACGAGTGACCAGAGACGTTGGAATGAGATTGTCACAGGTGATCAGAGGCGTAGCTATGATATTTTGCGCCCGGGGACGAACTATAAAATTGGCGCCCCAGCCCCCTCCCCGTTTAATCACATTTTTCTATTACATTGAATAAGGAAAACAATTTAAATTTTAAGAAAACATTGTATTTAAAGAAGCAAATTTATAGAAATTATAGTACATGACACACTCAATCACTGTCGTAGACTGGTTTACATTTATTTTTCTTGATTTCACTGTCGCAAACTGGTCAATTACGCAATCAAAATCTGTTTTTTCCAATGTTTACTTATTATAATGTAACGTTGTAAGCCTCATTTTGGCGCCCCTGTACCTTGGCGCCCGGGGACATATGTACCCACCTGCCCCCCCCCCCCCCCCCAGCTACGCCTCTGCAGGTGATGAAACATGGATGTACTTTTTTTGAACCCGACTGAAGAGAAAATAATAAAGTTTGGATCGTAGAAAACGAGCAGTGACCACAAATCGCTTGACGTAGTCGGGCTGTCAAGAGAGTTTTATGTGCATTATTTTTCGATGCAAAAGACCCGGTCGTCCCGGTAACTGTGCCTGACTCTGCTAGTCTCGTTGTACGCCTCCAAAGTCTTCCAAAAAGTTGTGAAACACTACCGAACCACCTGTCCGCGCACCGGGACCCGAGGTATCCATTTACTCCATGACAACTCACTGGCGCATAAATCCACAGTCGTGACAGACTTTGCCACATCCGCTATACAGCCCTGATTTAGCTCCAAGCGATTTTTGGCTGAATCCCGTTATCAAAGATTCGCTGAGTAGCAGACGATTTGAAAGCCGCCATGTGGTTGGAATGCAGTTCTCCAGTGTATGAACAACATACCAGAAAAGTAAATACAAAATGGCATTTAATAAATGAATAAACAGACCGAGTAAGTGTGTAACGGTACATGGGGAGTACTTTGAGGAAACGCACTGACGTACTGTTCACTGACAAAGAACTTTGTTGTACAGCGCACTAATATTGAGAACTTTTAAAATACCCCATAGCATCTAAAACGTAAGTGTCTATAGTATTATGGTCAACAAAGTGACATTGGTTTTCTATAAAAAGAGCAGTTTTATCTCATCGACCTTCACAAATCAATATTCATTCATTTGTTAGCTGAGATGACATCAATAGCAGGTGACATCTTTTTAGAGTACATACATTTTCTATTTATATGACTTCTAACAAGGAGACTGATTTTTATGTAAGGGTCTAGTTGTATAGTTTTGATGTATCTTTTGCATTGCTATTTTAAGTTTGCAACAGACTAAACGAGGTTATAACATTTTGATCAAGACCAAGTGTTTTTATGAGAAATAACCGATAGCTTAATAATAATACATGTAATACAACTTAGCTTGCATCAGTTAGAAAGGTATATTAATCGATATGCCATGGAGAGTATACTTAGATTTTTTTATTTATGCTGAATTCGCTCTGCCTACGTATTCACTAATTTTTACAAGAAAATGGCGGAATCTTTTAGAAATTCTAATTTTCATCTCTTAGAAAAGAAGAAACTTCATACTCAAGGAATTCTCGATTAGATCATAATATTTTGATTTCAACCCAGATTAGCTTTTGCCATTAGTGGAATATCAGGAATGTCTTTGCGGGATGCATTGACCAATTATTCCGAAACGTACTGATAGCAATACTTTTGGTTCGATTTGTTTTGCCTTACAATATATCTGCGAATTCAGGGCGGTCGCTTAATCCAAAACATTAAGCTACCAAATAATGAATTTCATGAAATATCAGGAATACGTTTTGCTTCTTAAATGCACCATGATTTGGTAGAAACTTAAAAATTTTATAAGTCATTCTGTTGGTCGGGCATTTCGTCAAATACCAAATACGAAATTAGTTCTTTGAATATATTGCCCACTTGCTCGAGAACAAAGCATGTTAAGTGTTTTTTTTTTTTTTGTTTTTTTTCAACACACTGCGAATGCTAATCATGCCCAGACACCATAACGAATTATACATGTAAAAGTTATTCTTTTAAAAAACCCCACTAAAATCGGATTATATGTAGAATTTTCGTAACAAAGACGCTTCAAAATATTAAATGTGCGCCTATTCATATATCGTCTACTGTTGACAACAAACAAAACACTAGAAGATCTTGTTACGGCAGCATATCGCGAGACGACCTATCTTTGTCCATAATACATACATAACAGCATATGTATAGTCCATAATACATACATAACAGCAGATGTATAGTCCATAATACATGTATAACAGCAGATGTATAGTCCATAATACATGTATAACAGCAGATGTATAGTCCATAATACATATATAACAGCAGATGTATAGTCCATAATACATGTATAACAGCAGATGTATAGTCCATAATACATACATAACAGCAGATGTATAGTCCATAATACATGTATAACAGCAGATGTATAGTCCATAATAAATGTATAACAGCAGATGTATAGTCCATAATACATGTATAACAGCAGATGTATAGTCCATAATACATACATAACAGCAGATGTATAGTCCATAATACATACATAACAGCAGATGTATAGTCCATAATACATGTATAACAGCAGATGTATAGTCCATAATACATGTATAACAGCAGATGTATAGTCCATAATACATGTATAACAGCAGATATATAGTCCATAATACATGTATAACAGCAGATGTATAGTCCATAATACATGTATAACAGCAGATGTATAGTCCATAATAAATGTATAACAGCAGATGTATAGTCCATAATACATGTATAACAGCAGATGTATAGTCCATAATACATACATAACAGCAGATGTATAGTCCATAATACATACATAACAGCAGATGTATAGTCCATAATACATACATAACAGCAGATGTATTGTCCATAATACATACATAACAGCAGATGTATAGTCCATAATGCATACATAACAGCAGATGTATAGTCCATAATACATACATAACAGCAGATGTATACCTTTCTTCTTAGTACCCGGTCAAACTGTACCAGGTGGTTGTATGGTCAAACTGTACCAGGTGGTTGTATGGTCAAACTGTACCAGGTGGTTGTATGGTCAAACTGTACCAGGTGGTTGTATGGTCAAACTGTACCAGGTGGTTGTATGGTCAAACTGTACCAGGTGGTTGTATGGTCAAACTGTACCAGGTGGTTGTACGGTCAAACTGTACCAAGTGGTTTTATGATCAAACTGTACCAGGTGGTTGTATGGTCCAACTATTCCAGGAAGTTGTACGGTCAAACTGTACCAGGTGGTTGTATGGTCAAATAGTTAGGAAATTATCTGAGCATGACAAAAAATGATCTTGCATAGAAAATCTGGGAAACAAATAATGATTTCTCGACATTTTTAAACTACGGCATGATTATAAAGAATCAAATGGAAAAGTCTGAATATGTATGGGCCTACATTTATTTAATCAGGATGATAATCACCAAAATTTATTTTACTTTTAGAATTTGTTAAGTATATTATGACTGAGGTGGTCGTAAATGTATTCGATCAGTATGACTGAATCACAAAATTGTTTGATGTTAAGAATGTTTTGCTGAAGATTTGTGATCAGGTTGCCTAGCCTTGTAACCTTGTTGGTGCTATAGACACAGTATTGCAAAAATTACAATGTCCAGCATTGCATCAAATTGATTCACGACCGTTGCACGTTAGAAACTAGGTCTCTCGTTCAACTCTGAGATCTGAGCCAGATATATTTAGTGTAGATCTCTGGAAATCACGCCAGAGTCTGGTCTTAAAAGATTAGATATCAACAGTTACTCCGATATAAATTGATGTAAAAGTTCATCTAGAGGGCGCTGATTAGTTGCTTTTCTTCTGCTACATGTAAATTTAGGGTTTTAAAATGGTTACCTCACACCTCCATATCCGTTTTAAAATGGTTACCTCACACCTCCATATCCGTTCTGAACTTAAGAGATTAACGAACTAATTCAGTCTTGGACAATTTTCTTCTTCGATCGAGAGACAGACAGACAGACAGACAGAGACAGAGACAAAGAGACCTGAAAAAGATTCAGATCTACCACAGGCATTTGCCCTTATTGCTGGTGGCATAATGATTTAGTCGCAGTCTGAAAGCAAATAAATGAAACACTGTTACTGCCAATTAAAAAAAAAGATAATTTTTAAGCAAAAAGTGTAACCGAGCAGCAGGAAATGCTTATTTTATTCCTCTTTAATGCAATAGTTGCGGTGTATTGTGACCTGCAGTGTCATTAGGTTGTATCTTGGAGTTAAGGAGATTGCTGTTCATCCAAATTACAGGAGTATCAACCGATGTCATCAACTTATACTGGATCATACGATAATAAACAGAAATAAAGAATGTAAACTGGCCCTTGCTAGGTTTTAATATTTTATTTTTCAAGCGAAAGTTTTGAAGTTTTTCCGTTATATAAATAATGCAAATACTGGTAGAAATTAAAGGACATTATTATTATTACATAAGAAAGTTGAATAGTAAGGTATACCCCCTCCCCCCACGCATAATATATTTAACATAAGTCCTTCCATTAGTTTCTTTCTGTCAAGTTTTAAAAATTAACATATATTTTAAAAGAGTTTGTAAAAAATGGGTTTTAGTGAATGTAATTTGTGTGCTAAAACATTTCTCAATTGAAGCTTGGTAAGTGAGTGATAACTTACAATAAAAAGTTTGTAAAAAATCTTTACTTATAAGACAAAATGTTTAGTAATCATATTTTACTTTTTGGGTATTTGTTTGTGGCACGAGCCTTTCTGTATTATATGAGCTTTGCTGCAACGGACACGTCGTTTAATTATTGTGCTTTATTTATCTTTGATGCAGTAGACCGTATCCCTTTTTTAAGAGTTACTGTGTATGACAATTCTAAGACACTCAATACCAACGGGACGTAATTTAAGCGGTCGTCTGGGTTATCAACCCTGATAGTTTCTACAGATTCTATTTTGTTGAGCTTTGATCCCTATAACCATAAACAAGAAATGTGAGTGATCGGACTATGGAATGATCTACATATAGTTGAATGCATGACTACCTACCTATCTACCTGCCCACCTGCTTACCTATATATATATATATCTTATTCAAGCAAAAGAAACACCTTTAAACAAATCCATATTGAATATCGTACCTTGGCAGTTGCAGATCATTCTTAGGAGCATCAAAGCCTTTGCAGAGTATCCCAACAAGATGCAGAGCAGTTTATGCCAGGTCGGCTGGTATGAAGCGTAAGTTGAATTAGTTTTCTTACTTATCGGAACTTTACGTCGTTGCTTTGTTAGCATGCCGCTCTTATTCTGTCTTCTCGCTGAGACGACTATAAGTGGCGTAGCGGAGCCCTAACCGTATGCAATTAGTAGTATTATTATGTACTTAAGTAATCCATAAAAGTTACGTTTTGTTCCGCGTTTTGTAACACATGGAGGCTATTAAATTGGACCTGTCCGTCCTTCCGTCCGTTTGCCCCACTTTCGTTTCGCTCAATAAGTCCCCTAATTATTATTGAATTACAACCAAATTAGTATACTGCTTTATATTGATGAGATACTGGCTTTGTTCGATTGTTAACTATTTACGTCATCGTTTGACAGAGTTATGGCCCCTTAATATCAAACCACCAACTTTCTCTTCCGCACATCAACTCCCTTGATTTGTATTGGGTTTAAACCAATTTTGGTATGCTGCTTGATATCGATGAGGCCTTTTCTGGGTTCCATTGCCAATGTTATACATCGCTATTTAGCAGAGTTATAACCCCTGATTATCAGACCCACCCATTTTCGTTTCCGGAGAATAACTCCCTTAATTACTTTTGCAATTGGACCAACTTTAGTATGGGATTTGATATTGATGAGACCTTGTTTGGAATCTTTTGTCAGCTTTCTGCATCATAATTCAGCGGTGTTATAGCCCATGATTTTCAGACCCACCAACTTTCTTTCTGCAGTATAATCCCTTTATTATTTATTTGATTTCAACCAAATTTGGTATGCAGTTTGATTTTCATAAGGCTGAGTTGGATTGTCAGCATTCTGTATCGTTTAGTGGAGTTATAGCCCTTGGTTGTCAGACCCACCCACTTTTGTTTCCGCACAATAACTCCCTTAATTATTACGGGATTTTAACCAAATATTATAGGCAGCTTGATATTGATGAGATCTCGGCTGAGTTTGATTGTCAGTAGTCAACATGGTTATTTAGCTGAGTTATTGCTCCTGATGAGCGGACCCACTCACTTTGATTTCCGCACAACTCCACCTTCGTTTATGATTTGGATTTCAGTCAAATGTAATAGACAGCTTGATATTGATATATCATTGGCTGGGGTTGATTATCAACATTCTACGTAATTATTTAGTGGATCCATTGTCACTGGTTGTGGAGCTCATTAATTTTCATTTCTACACAAAAAGTCATTTAATTTTAATTGGTTTTCGGTTGAATTTGTATGCAGTTTGATATTGATGAAACCTCGGCTGAGTTCAATTGTGACCATTCTACGTCATGAAACAGAGTTATGGCTCTTGATTGTCAGACGCACACACTTAAATGCACAATGAATACTTTACTGAATGTTAAACAAATTTAGTAGACAGCAGGATATTAATGAGACATCAGCTGAGTTTGATTGTCATTGTTGCCTAGGCGCATGTTTTGCATGCAACATCATCTTTCAGAGGAGTTATGGCCACTGATTGTCAGACCCGCCCAACCCACTTACCTTTCTGCGCAATAACTCCATTAGTATGCAACTTTATGTTGTTAACACCCTGGCTTAGTTTGATTTGTCAGCGTTCGATTTGCATTATCATTTACCGGAGTTGCAGCTCCTCATTGTGGGGCCACCTGCTTTTATTTCTGCACAATAATTTTCATAATTGTTATTTGATTTCAAGAAAATTTTATATGCAGCTCTATATTGATATAACTCAGCAGTATTTGATTATCAGCTGCCTATGTCATCATTTAGTCGAGTTATGGTTGCTGAATGTTGGACTCACAATTTATTTGGAGCTTTACATTGACGAGACATCATCTGGTTTCCAGTGTATGTGTTCTACGTCATCAGTAGTGTCTTCCTTTATAAAAGTACCTCAACTGATTTACTATATTACCTTTGTCACCTAGCCCTTTCTTGTACAAAACTACACTCCCCTACTTCCAAGAAAAGCGGAGGACATCAATTCCTGAATTTGCTTGTTATTTATTTATTTATCTCTACATAATTACATAGTATACAATATTATGAAATATATCATAAGCAAAGTTATGGATAAGAAACGATCATAAACATTGTTTTAGATATTCAGAATACAGTTTTAAAGTCGGCACTTAATTTTGTTTAATAAATAGATGTTGTTTAATAATCTTACGTTCTCATTATGCATTTATATAGTTTATATTGTATCATTTATATAGTTTATATTGTATCATTTATATAGTTTATATTGTATCATTTATATAGTTTATATTGTATCATTTATATAGTTTATATTGTATCATTTATATAGTTTATATTGTATCATTTATATAGTTTATATTGTATCATTTATATTGTTCTGTATGCAACGGAGTAATGATTTTCTAAATCATGAAAACATTTGGAATTTTGAATTTGTAACAATGAGATGAAGAATTACAGAAAATGTTGCTACGTATGACATGACAAAGCCGCCCATAACAAACCATGTGACTTATATCATGTTACGTATGACATGACAAGGCCGCCCAAAACAAACCATGTGACGTATATCAGTGGTTTGGAATTATCCGCATTCACATCATTTACTGGATGCTCATAATCGGTGATTGAGCGAGTGAAAATATCTTGAATGATTTATTTCTCATTATTGACGTGTAAATTTATTTTGATATCTCTTTTTTATGATCCACTTCTTGCAGTGGGGGGGGGGGATCTTGATTTGGTCATGTCTATTCGTCCGTAAGTATGTTTGTCCGTCCAGAGAAACTTGTTAGCATGATTGCAACGTAGACAAATGAAATTTGGCTTGCATATTTGTATATGTGTAGATGATCTGATTACACTTTCTGACCAATATTGCAATATTTTCAATTCTTTTTACATATTTTTGAAGTTTTGGGACCTATACTTTTTTGACAAAAACTTTTTAGCACGATTAAGCAAAAACCAATTGAGGTAGACAAACTAAATTTTACAGACATAGTTATCTTTATGTGTCGACACAATGATTAATGTTTTTTCTCAGACTATTAGAACAATTTGTTCAATTTTTATACACATTATTTAACTTTTTGGGCTTTAGTAAAAACTATTTGCTGTAGACAAATTAAATTTAGTAGACACTTTTGCATTTAGTATGTGGATGACCTCGTTAGATTTTTGTAGGTCATTACAGCAATTTGTTATTATACATATTTTGGAACTGTTTCGAATTAGGCTTATTCTAACGTAAAGTTTGTTAGCACAGTTAAGTAAAATCCGCTTCAGATAGATAAGTGAAAGTTGCTAGTCATATTTATAATTAAATGTAGATATGATCATTTTCAGGCTTTTTTCATGTTCATCAATACAGTGATGAAATGCATTAAAAAAAAACCAACAAAACAACAACATAAACCAGAATCATTGATACAGATAATATAGAAAAACGTACCGTATAAGATGTTTTAGCTATCGGATTTAGCTGGAAAAGATGTGCAATAGCTGTGTGTGTGTGTGTGTGTGTGTGTGTGTGTGTGTGTGTGTGTGTGTGTGTGTGAGAGAGAGAGAGAGAGAGAGAGAGAGAGAGAGAGAGAGAGAGGTGGGGTTAGGTTAATGTAAATATTATCCTTTCCACTAGAATCATTGTATCATTGTCGTGTTTAGTAAAAGTATCATAAATAGTAACCATTTTTTTTCGCTCAAAAGTCTTTCGTTAGGCGTCACAGTACTTGCTTTGTACCTCTAAGAATCCGAATGAAGAATCTGTTACTTGTACGTGGTTAGCCTTCATCATGATTGGTGGATTTCTGTGACAACTACAAATTACAACACCAAAACCACTTGAGGCCACCACGTTTACCTCCAAGAGTGAACGAAATAATCCACCAGGATTTCTTGTACAAGAAAAGTAAAATTAAATAAGATATGATTTCGAATGTACTTTTGTCATATCTCTATTGGTTTTAAAGAAAGACTGAACCCTATTCAACATTTATTCCAGGTATGAACCAAAGAGAGTAATCGTACGGCAGGGTCAGCCACCCCATACCTTCTATTTCATTTTATCCGGATCAGGTAAGTTATTTTTTATAAGATCACAAATTAAACTTGATATACAAAAAAGGTTTGCGTCCATGCAATAAATGTAAGAAACTTCAACAGGAGGAGGGTCTTTTAAAATATTCAGCTATATTGTAAACAAACATACACTGTCAATTATAGTGTGGCTGTAGTGAGGCTGACAATGGAAATAATGATACTTTTCGGTGTAAATGAAAATGTATAAATATTAGCGTTTAACGTTCGTTGACAGTTTACATTTTTCATGATGGAACTCTTGTATTTCAATTCTCGGTTTTGTTAATTAATTAGCAAATTGGAGGGAAAGATTACTATTATCTTGCATTGTGTAGAGGTTAATGGAGGTTATGTACATGTAGGAATTAGGAATTGATGTACGCGGTATATAAGTGGCAGGATCTTTGTCAGTGCATGTGGGATGCTAGCTATGTATTGTCTTTTTTACTGTGTATGTGGGATGCTAGCTAAGTATTGTCTTTTTTACTGTGTATGTGGGATTCTAGCTATGTGTCTTTTACTGTAGAAGAAGTGTGCTCTTTTTATGAATGAAATAGCAACTTATTGCGAATATTGTGACGTTGCAGCCAGGACTTACTCAAGACATTTTTGTCTCTTACATTTTAGAAGTAAGCAAGAAATTTAGAATAATCGGTGGGTAATACTATGGATCAGTATGCAAGCATTAAAACAATTGTACAAATTCTA
Organism: Margaritifera margaritifera; assembly: GCA_029931535.1. Lineage (NCBI taxonomy): Eukaryota > Metazoa > Mollusca > Bivalvia > Unionida > Margaritiferidae > Margaritifera > Margaritifera margaritifera. The sequence continues at coordinate 2,342,351 of JAQPZY010001651.1, forward strand.
AACAACATATTCCTGATATCGATCAGAATTTTTCAGGCCTCAGTTCTATTTTTCTTAATTTAAATGCACTCGAACGGAATCTATGCTTTCAATTATTTTACATACATTTAAATTCGGTTGAAATTGTCATAATGATCTACATGTGTAAATTTATATTTATTTTGATTGCCAGTTATCGTGACGACGTTTGACAGTACAGCCGGACAAACAAGATATCTAGTTAGTCTACATAGAGGGATGTCGTTTGGGGTAAGTTTTACCACCTAGTAGTTATTACCTACCGTATATAGACCGGGTCCAGATGCAAACAACATAGACCCTGATTTGCAGTCGCATAATGCGCCGGCAGATCAGGGTATATGTTGTTTGTTCTCCTGATTAGTCCTTACAAACTGCATAGACCCAGATCTGCCGGCGCATTATGCGACGGCAGATCTGGGTCTGTGCAGTTTGCAGTTGGTATTGTATCATACGGTATCTTCTCTCTACTTAACAACAATTTGTGTGTCCTTTATTCACAGAATTTTACATCCGGCTACGAAGGTCTATGAAAACCAAGGATTGTTCTTGTTATTTCTATGGATCTAGGAGATCGTTTTTTTTCTCAATAAATAGCAAGAAAAAAAATCTCAACTCGTGGATTCTATTTTAGGACATGGGATTTCAGAGGTGAACCTATTGGACCACTGATTATGCGGTGGTCATATAGCTGATACATCAAAACACCTTAAGTAATAAAGTTTATTTATGTATGTAGACCCAGTGAGAATTAATCACTGGGTCGACATGCGGGTGTGTCTGCTACGCACGAATGCCTATACCAGCGACTTTGTAGCATCATTTTTTGTGTGCATGGTCGAGATGGTATAGGGGTAAGTGCCGTTACCCGCGAACCGGGGGTTCGAAAAATTCTCTAACCTGCATAATAATGTTGTTTATTCGTATTTAACAATTCTGTTAATGTTATCAAGCATTCTCCTGTAGGATCCAGGGATAGCACTTTCTGCTCTGTTTGGTTTTTATTTGTAAAATTATATATATATATATATATATATATATATATATATATATATATATATATATATATATATATATATATATATATATATATATATATATGTGTGTGTGTGTGTGTGTGTGTGTGTGTGTGTGTGTGTGTGTGTGTAAAGCATTGAATTCGAGAACAAATAAAAAAAAAATGATTAAATTCTGTGAAAAATTAGTCTAGTTCGCAGTGGACAATAGACGTGTGTAAATCCCTTGGTCGGTCTGTGATATAGCATGGATTGTTAGCTCATCAAGAATACGTGTCTGACTTATTCACTCAGTCACGCGACTATTTAAAAGCTTTTCATCCACAGCACCAATCAATATGAATTCTGCACAAAGTCAATGTTTGACAAACATTTTTTGTCCAGTATCAATGCCTGCTGAGCTTACACTGAATTAAATATCAGGCATCTGCTGGTGAAATATCAGTATCATATTTTCGTGACATTTCGATTAAAACAAAAATGAGTAACTAAGGAATAAAAGGTACAATTGAAGAAAAAAAAAAAAACAATGTAAAAAGTACAGCGTGCCTCAAAATTTGTGTTCGTGTTTTTATTTGTTCTTTTTTTTTCGAGGTCTGGTGTTAGAGGAGGCTTTGAGCCGTAAAGAGTGACATCGAGTATTCAAGGAATTGATATTTGACTTACCGACGTTTTACTGTAATTGTATATAAATCCACTATATTCCTTGTTATGTGCAATCTATTGAAAATTCTAAGGAGAAACATGCAGTGTTTGTCATATTCATTTTCATGTCAGCTAACGTAAGAGTGAGGCTATTTTTACTATTATGATGATTGCCGTCAGTTTATAATTCTCATTTGTGATTAGAAATCAGCTAAAGGTAGAAAAGGTGCAAGATTTGTGTTGTGTGGACATTTTGAAACCAAGTGTTTTGCCAACACATTCTCTGTTGAAGGGATAAATGTACAACGAGTGGAAAACAGTACACAGTGCGGCGAAACCTTGATAAATGAGCGACGTTCAGGACTGTGTAAAACTGTATGTAATATGGAGGTGACTGTTACATGCAGGTAGAATTTATATGGCGGATCTTTCAAAATGTGTCTATTTTATAAAGATGTCTTCATCGAGATGGCTGTTAGACTGTATACTTAATTTTGCCTTAAGACTTTAATGTATAGAGGTACAAGTCATAAATTTATATAGTGAATGATGAGTTCAACTTGTAAATTTTCACCGATCTCAAAATAAAACCCAAACAAACAAAACAACAACAACAACAAACAAACTATACTTGTCTTCCTGATAGAGAAAAAATCCTTTCTTTCTTCATAAAAGTCTACACTGAACAGATATATTTATATATACGAATAAATAATATTATCATACAGGTTAGATAATTTTAATTCGTACTCTACGAAGATTCGAAACCGGATCCGCAGGTTTCGGCACCCATCGCTTTGCCTGTAAGCACCAACCCCTATACCATCTAGATCATCTACGTAGAGTACGAATTCGAACCAGCTTATCCGGGTTGGAATCTCCGTAAAGTACGAATTAAAATTCTCTAACCTGTATGATAATATTATTTATTCCTATTTAACAGTTATGTTAATGTTATCAAACATTCTCATGCAGAATCCAGGGATAGCACTTTTCGCTCTGTTTGGTGTATATTTTTTTCTCTCTCTCTCTCTCTCTCTCTCTCTCTATATATATATATATATATATATATATATATATATATATATATATATATATATGTATCTATGTATATATATATATATATATATATATATATATATATATATATATATATATATATATATATATATATATAAGAATAATGAAACCAAAACTACCAAGAGTTTCTTGCATTGCTCTTCATGTCAAATGCCCACACATTTTATTACATGTTCCTCACCACACAACCACCACACCCCACCCTCCGGCACCAGGACTCCCCGCCCCTTCAGGCCGTGACTCAGCAGTCATAACCCAAATCCGTTACATATCTTATGTGTCCTCCTGCTACAAATGCACGTGCAAAGCTTGGGCAAACAAAATATTTTAAAATGTCACTATAAATGCAATATTTGTACATTGACCTTTGACCCTTGGCCCCCTTTCTCTTAGTGACCCCAAAACAGGAGGCGCAAAAATAACACACTCTTGTAGCTGGTTATTACATAGCCAGCCTACGTACCAAATTTGGTGAATTTTAACCCAGCAGTTTGAAGGAGATAGAGTTGCGGACAGATAGACAGACGGGGCTGATCACAATAAAAGAGACAAACACGTGTATAATGAAGATATTGAGTATCTACAAAGTGTGTATAAGTTTTAGACGTATCGGCTGATGTAAATTCTAACCCTGATATATACCCTGGTGAATGCTTTATAAATGAATCGTTAGTTCCTAGTGCACACATACAATTTACATTTTAACTCCAATATTAGGACATGACAAGTGAAACCTCTGAATTAATACCGTATTTAATTGTGTGAAATACCAAGTGCAAACAGCATATATCCAGATCTACCGTGGCATAATGCACTGGTAGGTTAGAATCCACGCTGCCCAATCGAAGTCCGAAGTAGAATGAACATCATAGATCTAGATTTTGAGGAACATTATCTGCCATAGATCTGGGTCTATACTGTTTGCAGTTGGGTGTGCGATTTAAACGGGCATATATGGTAACTGTGATAATGATTATTCAAACAATATGCCCATATAGATCACATAACATTTGCGATGGTATTGTCAATACTCGCGATGTCATAAAATCGAATTCTTCTCGGTAGAGTAATATTAATAAAATTGAAAGACCTATTCAGAATAAAAACTAGCATAGTATAAGTATGACAATGGAGCCATTTAAATCTCTCTGCATTGTTTGTTTGTGTGCCTTCAAAACCACAGATTCTAACATCACTTCTGAAAATATGACGATTTATTATCTTCTTAATAGGACCCGATATACTATAAAGATTGCCCTGAATTACCGTACTTCAATGTGTACACGTACAAGGCGATGCATATGGTTTCGTTGCTAATTTTTCTTTAGTGAGTACTTATATGTATGTGTGTGTGGAGAAAGAAAGACAGACAGACAGACAGAGAGAGAAAAGAGAGAGAGATGACTTTGAAAATCAACTGTAACAGTAAGTTTTATAATGTAATAACTTGTATACATTAAAACCTTATTTGTAATAAACCTGGACGATATTTTTAGAATTTCGTTAGCAAACTATTATCAAAATTTAATCTCGAAATGTCACATTTGACGAATACAATAATGCAACATATCTGGGACACCTCCTTTCTATTCATGAATAACTTCATCTAAGCTCATGCGTATCTCTTCTTACATTGTAGAAACGAATTTTCATGCATTTTACAGTATGTTAAAAACTTTGGTATTTATTCCTATATGGCTGAACTAACCCGGCATTCTCGCAACTTTGTGAGCACTGAAGTCAAGCTCAATTAAAAAAAAGAATACTGAATCAGACACAATACTTTGAGTAAATATGGATCTTAGTAGTCTAGGAAAGATACTCAAGTTTGAAAAAATCCTGACAAATTATGATTGTGAGTTTATAATATGCAAAGCAACAGGCAGTGAAAGTTTGGGCACTTTTGAAATAAGTCTGAGTTCCTATGCCTAAAATATTTCGAGAATACGGGGTCCTGATTATACAACTTTCTATAACATTATACAAATTGCGTCCAAATGCCCTATGGGGAAAGTTTTAAATAAGTTTAATTTATTAAACCTCCGCGACATATTCAAACAAAACCACGACCTTAAACCACACTTAGCCAATAATATTATTTTGAATAATTTAAATTAGCAAAAGTGTAGCATTTATTTTACTAAAATACAGAATTAAACAAGAATGGCAACATGTAATTTTAATTATAAGGTATTATTTCATGTGTTAATATCTGGAATATGGTCTGATTAATAGTATATGATTTTCTTTGCAGGAGCTGGCCGTGATAACACGCAGTAAACGCCAGGCCACAGTCAGTACTTCTACAGCCGCGGAATTTCTCTGCATTTCTGCAAATGTGAGTTTCGAGTACAGTATTAGTTTTTAGTTTATTTTTCAATAAAAGGTGCGTGATTGGAAATCTCCTGAAAGGATTGACATAGATCTGCCATCGTGTTGTGCAGAATGTCATGCATATTTTATGATCAGATTTACAGTTTCAAGAGACTCTTTAAAAATGTCCATTAACTCAAGTGCTGAAACTAGTGGTGATAAAAGAGTTGATAAGATTGTCGAATAACCATGTCGCTTTTCAGGAAAACCCAAACATTTGAAATTTCAGGACTAAGCAGTTGTTCTTTGGTGAGCGTCAGATTCTTTTTTGGGACATCCTCAGTTCGGGTTCCCATCAATGAACGCACACACACACACACACACACACACACACACACACACACACAAATCCACGTTGTATCCAGTAAAAACGTCGCACTCTGAACTTTATGTTAGAGAGAAATAGGTGAAACGTCGAATGGAATCGGAGTTTAAGTTCATGATGATGAACCAGCATGTGACGGAAAGTCCATTTCTACGCTAATGGCGTATCAAACCCGGTTGATAGACTTAACTGAGCTCATATCAATTGAAAATATGTACATTTTTCAAAGCTCAATAAAAAGTAAATTTTAATCAGATACCAGATTGTTGAACACGTTTCGTTTACATTGCTCTATGCTTCTTGTTGGCGTTCGTCATTTATACGCAGTGTGCTAGCTAGAAAGTTAACTTTGGAAAAAAAAGTATTAAACAGAACATCTTACGTAAATTTTCTTCCATCGTAATGCATTAATCATCAAATGTTGCGGATTTTGTCATTGGTATTTTATACGTCCGCCTTTTGATGGAGCTCATTATGCAATGACCCTTTTAGTCGGTCCGTCTGTCTGTCCCTTAACTTTTCTTTTTTTGAAATGAATGACTTCAGTTCTAAAGCACCTACCTGACAGGTAAGTTCTTCTTGGCGAAAGAAATAAGCCTATCGATTTGGGGATATTGAGGTCAAAGATTAAAGTCACTGTGACTGAAAGAAGACAAAATAGTTTTCGCACAATAACATTAGTACTACATCACAGACCGGGACTAACCTTTATGAATGGCTTGCACTTGGGGTAAGTAAAAGGTTTCTTGATTTCGGGTCAAAAGGTTAAATTTCAAGGTTACTTTGAATGACGAAAGAAAAATGGTTTCCCCACAATAACATTGGCTCTACATCAGAGACCGAGGCCAAACTTTGTGGATGGTTTGCACTTGGATTAGGAAAGAAGCCTGTCGATTTTGGAGTCAAATGGTCAAAGATGAAGGTCACTGTGACTGAAAGAAAAAAAATGATTTCTGCATAAAAAAATGTTTAGTTCTCGATCGTGTACCTTGACCAAAGTTTGTGAATGACTTACATGTTGGGTAAGAAAGAAGCTTATTTATTTGGCAGCAAAGGTCAAGGTCCAGTGACTGTAAGAAGAAAAATATTTTCTTTCATAACAGCTTTTGTTCTAGACCACGTACCTTGACTAAAGTTTGTGGAAGGCTTGCACTTCTGGTATGGAAGTGGCAGCTTGATTTGGTGGTCAAAAGGTCAAAGGTCACATTGTGGCTTAAAGAAAAAAAATGGGTTTTGCAGAATAACTTTTGTTCCAGAGTAAGTTCCTTGACCAAAGTTTGGGTATTGATTGGTCTTATTGTAATAAAGAAACTTTTAGATTTAGGGGTATAAAGGTTAGAGGTCAGGGTTGTCATAAATCTAATAAGAAAATAATGGTTTATGCGCAGTAAGTTTAGTTCAAGACCGCATACCTTGACTTGCTGGTCAATAATCTCCAGAGTCAACCATGCCCTACTAGTGCCAACATTGAGGACGATTAAACACTAGACTGACGTATAATAGGCGATCCACGGTACTATTGTTTGTTGTGTAACGGCACTGCAACACATCGTGCTGAGGCAAGCAGGGTAAATTGTCTTGCCCTGTGATATGCCACTTGTAGCCGATCCGGGCTAATCCGATGGTGGAATCTAACCCACATTCTTCTGGTCACGAGTCCAACGCCTTAACCACGGAGCCACTGTGGCTCTGTAAGGAAAGGAAAGGAATTTATAGCCCAAGTGTATGTATACATTGTGTAAATTGGTTTTATTTTTAATACAGGACTTTGAGAATATTTTCATGGCGGGAGGAATTAAGAGCGTGACAGACCCAGACCACAATAGTTTCATCAGGTAAAGACATTATTATCGGCTTTCTTTCTTTCACGTTTCATGCAATTGTATACTTAGATATAGGTGATGGATTATTTCTGTTTTCTTTGAAATTGATAGCCTAGTTTCCATTTTGTATAGTTCAATTTTGTTCTGATGCTGCGTTTGTATACTTTTCTGGTAAGATTTATCACAAAAGTATAATTTTGCACGAACGAACATGAACGAAATAGGATTGCATTCTATTGTATTTATACGGGATGTCTTGCTACGATTTAGTTTTGCACTGTAATGCATCGAAGGTAACAAAAGTTGAATTGAATTAATTATTATGTCTGTATTTTTGGGAAAAAAAGATGGTAAATTACGTCTATCAGTCGCGTTCCTTGTAAAAAAAAACAAAAAAATAAAAATAAAAAAAGAACTTTTTCCCGTTCACGACACAGCTGTCAAACTTGGCGGGTAACATCCCATGGGGTGTAGTCTCAGGTGACCCCGGGGTACGGTTAAAGATAAAAAATACACAGAATAATAATTTCTGTTGTTTATGACTTTCATTTTATCGTACAGTTTTTAAATTACTCAAGATATATCATACGTATTAGGTGTTATTCACTCTTGGACCAGGCGTCCCTGGGCCGGGGAGGGTGAGGAGGAGATCTGGACTAGAGGGGGCGTCCCTGGGTTGGGGGAGGGGAGGAGGAGACCTGTGCCCGAGTGGGGTGGAGGTGAGGTGTCCTGGGCCGGGAGTGGAGGTGGTTGAAGGGGTCATTTAATAGACCATCACTAAGATTTGTCATCGTGGATGTCACATCAAAGGTATTTGAGAGAACTTTAGTATGGAATACATTTTTTATTCTCACTGACCCTAGTGATCCCTGCCCTTGTGACCCAAAGTAAAAAAACAATACGATGTATTTAAACGAATGTGTCGTGCGTAGTAAATTAATGGCTCTTGAGATTGTTGTAAATGACAAAAAGGTTATGACTGTTCATGATACAGCTTTCGAAATCATGAAATGACTATCCTACGGGTTTCGGGTGTAGCTCTACTATAAATTTTCCAAATTTCAGTGCAACGCAAGCCGTCCCACCCACTCACACCTCAGAGCATCCTGGATGGGTTATAGAATCAAAAATATATATCTGCTCTTTTTCTTTTTTGATTAAACTTTTTATTTTCCTTTTGGTACAGTTCTTAAATAACTCATGACATATCATGTCATATCACACACACACACACACACACACACACACACACACACACACACACACACACACACACACACATATATATATATATATATATATATATATATATATATATATATATATATATATATATATATATATATATCTCAATTAATGTCTCTTGGCTGAGGAGTTAAAAAATAGGACATAAGCAAAATACAATATATTCTGTCCTTCGAACCAATGACCGCTCCCCTTCATGAATATGCTATATACAGAGCCGTACACTGCCTGACGTAATTTATGGTAAATATGAGAGTATCATGTTACAGTCAATATCATTTGTCGGAAGGTAACAGTTTGCCCTGAGAATAACCCACTTTATATTGTCTAAAAAGCCCTATCCCGTCATCAGACATTTGGAATCAACGGTATGACGAATTAACCGAATCTGAGCAGATTTTACCAAATAGGACCAGATCAGACAATGGCTGCATTTAAGTGCCTGTTGAAACTGATGTAATTGTTTTTCTTGTTGTTGTTGTTGGTGGTGGTGGTGGGTTTTTTAAATATTTTTTTATTTTTTTATTTATACAAATATACGATAAAGTATCTTATGAATGAATACTGCCACATTTTTTATGACAATCTTTTAGGACACTAAGATACTAAAAATATTTTGATCACTTATGGGAAAGTTTTGCGGATTTTCTGTAATTAAATTTTTTATTATTAAAATATGAATTTTTATAAACAAAAATGAACTAAATATTTTTTTACTAAAAAATAAAATGTTTGACACCAAAAATTACTGCTGTTAAAGTTTGAAAAAATAAAATGTATGAGATATAAATTGAATAAAATAGTTGATATCATAAAATCGATTGTTTGGTATCAAATGTTCCATTTAAAAAAAAAAATTTTTTTTTACGCCCCAATGGATTTGCGATGTCGAATCATCCTAGTTGCACTGGCTCAGATTACTTTATTTCAATATGAAACATGCACCGTTTCCAAACGGCGCATGTTTTGAGATGGCATGCTATCGACATTCCTTAAGTTTATTACTGCAGCGCATATTTATATATCTATAAAGGAATGATTCCTGTATGTTTTATGTTTCTTAGGCAAACAACCGCAACTAAGAAGAATTCGGATAATACCTGTCAAGAAGGAATTAAACAAATGTATCGTAAAGCCAATTTAAATATTAAAGCTACAATTATCTAAGTCCACCGGGCATCTCTTTTTTTTTTTTTTTTTTTTTTTTTTTTTAGGCGACCGTCTTTATGTATCTTCAAATTCAAATTATATCCGCACGCAAAGGGTTTATTGCGTAAAAATGATAACAGCTTCAGCGTTCCGTCGATTCTAATTTCTTACGGATGAAACAAAATTCCAGTTGTCAGTTAGTACTTGGTCTACATTCAACTGAAGATTTCAATATTCTGTATAACCAAACTAAAGAATTACCGCTAATTCCTTTTAGATCAAATATGGATTTAATATTTGACCTCCGATCGTCACCGCTTAGAATCCGCATTCTTTTTAACCAGTTAATTATGTATACAGATTCAATCACAAAGTGTCAGCCAGCCTATTGGACGACAATCAATGGGGTAGTTGTAGTTGGAGCAAATATAAAGATAACCGTATTCAGTCTGACTAAAGCCTTTAAATCGACCGCGCTGTGAAATAAATACCCGACAGATCAAGCGGTACCCATTGAACACAAAACATGCCATGCTACTCATTAGTTATTTTCATCGATTCTTGGTATACCACATTTTACAGAAGTCAATGGTAGCTGTGGACCCATATTAAGAACACGGAAATACTACAGATTCTGTTGGTCTGGATTCTGAGTGTGAAATCCATTCTGTCACACACCATAAGTTTGGTCTAAATTTGCAAGACTGTCAGCACTGTCTTTGGAAGTATTCGGAGTCTACACAGTCATTTTAAGATAAAGAAAAAGTGTGCTTATTTTGGGGGCAATTAAAGAGATTTATGGATTTTGCAAAGTATCATTAGGCTTTATACTTTTACCCGTACAATCAATGCACCTTTCTTGACAGATCATAAGGTACATTAAATTCAAAATTAAACGGGAATAAAAAATGAAGAATATTTTGTGTCGATGAGATTTATTTCAGTATTCACATAAAATCAAAGGTTTTCAAGTTTTCACCATGGATAGCACAACACAGACAGTGTCAGAAGAGGAGGAGAACATGTTAAAGATAATGGGATTTTTTCGTTCTAGGTCAATCCCGTTTCTGAAGCACTGGCCCTTGGAAATTCTGCCACGATTCCCGCAAGCTTGCGTCTTTCATTTCTTCCCGTAAGTATATACTATTTGAACTTTTCTCTGTCTTCAAATTTCCCATTGCAACTCACCCATCACATTGGTCTGTCTCAGTATGGAGTGGGTGTACCATACCATAGGATTTCTAGATTGGTTAGGTTCTTTGTTTCAGATGATTTTGTTTATATGCGAAATTCCGACACAAGGAACCAAACGGTCCATAGTACACTTACGCCATCTGGAATATTCATGCGCTAGTGAGTTTCAATAAGTTTTTATTGATCATGTAACAATACATCCGCATATTCAAGTTACGAATCTGCAAAGCCCAAACAACTTTAATCTAAAACACAGGAACACGAAGATAAAAATTAAGACCCATATTCTGAATATTTCTACACTCTATGATTACTTCACAAAATAAAATGACGATCAAATTAACTAAACTAAAATTAAAATACGAAATTAAAATGTCACAAGAACTTTTCGGTTATTGTATAAGTTAGGTTCGATTCTGGCGTCCTGAATTTCACTGGCATAAGTACAATCCAAGTATTATATATTTTGTATTTTTGTAGAAAAAAATTAAAATCTTGTTGTCACAGAGATTAAAATGGATGGGGACTGATTAGTTATTACAAAATTAAATTCTGGTCTTTAATTTCTTCCCGTAAGTATGGAAGAATTCTGTCGATTTTAGAATGTTCAGATTATGTTTTCAGTGGTCATTCGTTTTGTTGTTTTATATCGGTAGTGAACACAATCATCTTAGAGGCTGTTAACTGGTAACTTTATCCAGTCATAACAACTTATGAGAGTTTATATTGTAACAACTCGGCCGATTACAAAAAACTCCCGAACTTTACCGGAAATCGTAATTTTATGAGAGAAGAAAAATTTGTTTCTGTGAGCATATTATAGTATTTTACGTTTTCTTGAATGTCACATGATGGAGTCAATAAATAGCATAAACCTACAGTGACAATGGTATGTACAACAGAAAACAAGGAAAAATATTATATATAATGACGCAGGAAAAGCGGGTATAGAATTTGTGGTTCTTTAGATTACGCAAATTACAATCCACAAGTCGTAAACAAAAGTGCAAAGGAGATATTAAATGGGAGATAATGAGGGGTGGGTGGAGGATACAGTAGGGTTGCTCTAAGGGGTATATTTCCTATTTATACAGGAGTTTTCCGAAAAAATACACCTCTTATTTCAACGTGCTATATGTAATAAATCTCACATGGCGAAGTCATATGTGTTTGATTATAATGATCGTTTTTTCATATTGTTTCAACGATTGAAAAGAAACCTTCATGCCAAGTTGCTTATTCTAACTTGCGGATAATATTATATGCCCTTTTTGTACATGTATAATATTCTTGCTGTCTCATAAATATTGGTAAACTAAAATATATACTGCACCCACCCACCCTCTCTCTCTTCATATGGTACCGTCCATGCTCGCTTATAAGTCGAGTTCAACTGAAAACTGCACAGACCAAGATCTCCTGTCGTATAATGCGCCAGCAGATCTAAGTCTATGCAGTTTGTTAGGAGTAATCAGTAGAACAAACAACATACACCCTGATCTTCCGACGCATTATGCGACGGCAGATAAGGGTCTATGTTGTTTGCATTTGGACTCTACTTATAAGCGAGTACAGACGGTATTTACAAATAGGTTCTGAATGCCTTATCAAAAGGAAGTAGACGACAACTCATAAGCCATTTTTTTATTTTAACTACATTTTGAGCGAGGCCCTCATTTCGATGCAAAAAACGTATTGACACTGCCGTTCATTTATATTAACTACATTTTGAGTGCGGGCCCTCATTTCGATGTGAAAAACCTATTGATACTGCCATTTTTTTAATGATTATGATTTAACTGTTATTGAATAGAATACATAATATATTAGTTCCTTTTTGACGTGGTAAATTGTTAGCTAATTGTTATAGAAATTCAAGGTCAAGAATAGGTGTTTTTGTAGTCAATACGTCTCATTTCACTTTAGGAAGGTCAATTACAGCATCGTACCTGCGTTAGGTAATTCAAATTGTTTGCAAGTGATTGTCAAACTACTTAACAAATTTTGAAAGATAAGAAATTTATGTTAAGTTTTTTTTCTAGCTTGATAAGTAAGTACTTATTCAATTCTTTCAAACAATTTAGTCAAGTCCACAGTATAGTCTATTCATTAAGCTGAAGAGACTGTGAAGGAAAGTCGATAAGAAAGGAAGTCAAAATATATAGTGTCATGTAAATACTTCAGTGTCAAAAGGAATACATATAATCTGATAACTATACATATATACGTACATGCAGATATTTTAAACAGGGTGTATTTTGTTTTCTATATTTCTATACCAAGACCTCCTAAAGAGACTCTTTTGCCCTCTGTAATAGGATGCAATAGGAACAACTGTATGTAATTAGTATATTTAATACATAAATACATACATAGAAAGAAAGAGGCAGCAGACGGACGGACAACCGACAGTTATGCGAAAAGATTAATAGCTGAGTAATTAACTACTTAGATAAATTGATTGATAGATATCCGTATACTTGTGAAATAAGCACGAGTAGATAATTCATTATAACATTTTACATGAACGTCCAAATGTATTAACACTTGCGTTTAAATGCAGTACTATATTTGATTCAGTTGAAAGAAATCGTTGTTTTTTTACTCATTCTGTTCAGTTAATGAAATTCTCTTTTCTGTATCATCTGCATAATCTGCAACTTTGATCCCATATTTGAAACAAATGCGTTACAATTAACTCAAAAATATTTGAGACCAAAATTAGAATCTTAGAAAATTAATTAGAATTATATAAACTTAACTTACTCTTGTAAAAATTTTCAACACTCATCCCTGGAATAGTGAAGTTTGATGTTTGATCTTGTTAGAGTATACATGCAGTATTAATACACACACACACACCCCACCCCACCCCCCCTCCCCCCACACAACTTTTCTCGACACTTCATTTCCATTAACGTTTGTATGTACGTTGCACTGTATATCCTTGGATTTCTTTAGTTTTTCTAATTAAAACAAAGTAATGTCAGTTTAGAACATTTAAATATCTGTCATTAATGCAGCACTTTACAGTTTGATTTAATTAAAGAAATTTCTGAAACATTAAAAACATGCATTATTTGTTTGAGAAGTAAAATAAATCAGTCATTTTCGCATCTGACTCTACCAGATCTATTCACATATTCCACGAGGAAATTTCTTGATCATATAAGCCAGGCGTAGACTCTCTCTCTCTCTCTCTCTCTCTCTCTCTCTCTCTCTCTCTCTCTCTCTCTCTCTCTCTCTCTCTCTCGGTAAATATATGTGCATGATTAGCTCGTATCAATTGATTATTATCTCTGAGTTATAGTTCTGGTCAACAAATTTGGATTCAGGTTGTAATCAGCACAGATTATATCTGATAAAATTTTTATATTGGCTCGTATTACTATATAACTAGATTAAAGTTTGGCATAGACACATGCAAATCCTTCCAAATTTTACATAGCAGTTACCACAACATTGATGGTATCACGAGAGTTTATAAAATCTTGAATTTGCAGCATTGTACAATCTATATAAATAGATATGTATGTACGTACGTATGTGTGTATCCAGTTATAACTATTCTAACATTAATTTCTAAGTATTTTCTCCCGAGAGAGAGAGAGAGAGAGAGAGAGAGAGAGAGAGAGAGAGAGTTAACATGTAAATGTGACCTATGAGTAAATTTCTTGTCGATCTATCAGTTGAAATACTGCGTACAGGGCATTCATTTGTAATTTTTGGCACACAGAAGTCGAGGAACACCTTATCTACAATTATTATTTTCCAAAAGCGCGTGTCTTATATCGAGCCCACTAGTAGGATAAATTCGAAATAAATTACTTATGGTGCCTAGACTCTTTTTCAGACTTTTTTCTTGATAAAGCCGCCTACATGTATTTATGTGTATTGGTGCTGTTTATAAGTAAGATATAATCAATCTGATGCTGCAGTATTGCTTGTTAGATGATGATATTATGTGATACACACACACACACACACACACACACACACACACACACACACACACACACACATAGGGGCATGTTTACTGTCAACGTAACTGTAGACGGATATTGGAAATACAAAATAACAAAACAAACACCAGAAGATTCGCACTCTATTACATTAGTTTTATATAATCCCGTATATAGTCTTTGTAACTCAACACTTCGATGATAATAATAATCATCTGTCTTTGGTTTGAAGTAATGATTTTAGGAAGATTTGCAATTTTTATCGATCGTTTCAAGCTTCAAGCGATGAACCGGTCTGGACCCGTATCATTTTCACAGATTCTGTTTTACGTAAAAGGGGGTACGTGAAATCAATAAGGTCAATGACTAGAATCTGGACATCGATTATATCTAGTCTCTTTGTCTAGTGTGTTTGTTTTTCTCTAATTTGTGATTGTTACTCATGTAGACAATTATTATCCTATTACCGTGATTTCAGTCAAGATATACCTGCTGGTGTGAATTGAACTCTTTATGATATGTATCTATAGATAACAATATATATTATAGAGCCAAAGTAAGGCTTAGATACGTGCTTAAAGGTCCGTACAGGCACTTGTATACCTCATCTATCATGAGTAAACACGTAACTGACTCATTAGGGACTGATTAATAGATTTAATAGTGGCGGTAGGCGTGTCAAACCAGGTGTAAATAAATAAATGCCATGATAATAGATAAGTGTAAGATATGGACCAAGATTCTGATTCTTAACCAATTAAATGAATGGAGTCATTAAAGTTACTTCGGTACAGTTACTTAGTCTTTTGAGACAAGATTTAGAAACTCCTTCAGTGCCAAAGTAATTTGTCTAAAGTTTGCAATACGTTCCTCTGTATATAATGGTGCACACTTGTCTCCTATTTGACATGTAATGTTAGTGCTTCCACGAGTAACACTACTAAATTGTATCAAAATACTAAACGCGATTAGGACTGTGTATTACCACAATAAACTGTGTATCACCACAATAAATTGTGTATAACTACAATAAACTGTGTATCACCACGATAAACTGTGTATCACCACAATAAATTGTGTATCACCACAATAAACCTGCAAATCAACATCCTTGAGTAAAACTAAGTATAATTAAGGTATCACAAAACTAAACCGGAATATCAGCATCCTCGAGTTTAAATAAGTCTTAGCAAGAGCAGTATATAACCTATATTTTAGTCTCAGGTGTAAGGTATCACAATAGAAGACTGGCTAATCAGCATCCTTGATTAACACTCAGGTGTAAGGCATCACAATAGAAGACTGGCTAATCAGCATCCTTGATTAACACTCAGGTGTAAGGCATCACAATAGAAGACTGGCTAATCAGCATCCTTGATTAACACTCAGGTGTAAGGTATCACAATAGAAGACTGGCTAATCAGCATCCTTGATTAACACTCATGTGTAAGGCATCACAATAGAAGACTGGGTAATCAGCATCCTTGATTAACACTCAGGTGTAAGGCATCACAATAGAAGACTGGGTAATCAGCATCCTTGATTAACACTCAGGTGTAAGGTATCACAATAGAAGACTGGCTAATCAGCATCCTTGATTAACACTCATGTGTAAGGCATCACAATAGAAGACTGGGTAATCAGCATCCTTGATTAACACTCAGGTGTAAGGCATCACAATAGAAGACTGGGTAATCAGCATCCTTGATTAACACTCAGGTGTAAGGTATCACAATAGAAGACTGGGTAATCAGCATCCTTGATTAACACTCAGGTGTAAGGCATCACAACAGAAGACCGGCCAGTCAGCATCCTCGACTAAGAATAGCTGTAGAATATCACAGCACTAAATTGGCCAGCCAACATCCTCGAATAACAATGAGTGCAAAGTATCACAACATTACACCGGGCAGTCAGCATCCTCGAGTAAAACAAAGTGTAGGGTATCACAACGCCAGACTGGTCAGTCAACATCCTCTAATAACAGTCAGAGTAAGGTATCACAGCACTAGACCGGCCAATCCGCATCCTCGATTAAAACTTAGTGTAAGATATGTCAACACTAAACCGGTTTGTCAGCATCATCGAGTAAATATAAGTGTAAGCATGGACAGGATATAACCTAGATGTTAGTCTCAGGTAAAATGTATCAGAATACCAGCCCTCCTCGAGTAACACTCAATGTAAGGTATCACAACATTAAACCAACCAGTCAACATCCTCGAGTAAAAATAAGTGTAACGAATCACAACAGAAGACTAGCCAATCAAAATCTGTCATAAAACTTTCAGTGTATTGCAGGCATTGCAACTTCTTCCAGGGGGGCGGGCTGGATAGCAATTTTTAAATGTCACATCGTACGATGTTAATGTAAAGTTTAAAATAAGGTCGCAGGCCGGATGCGGCTCGCGGGTCGTAGGTTGCACATGCCGGGTCTATGGTATCAGTACCGTATCTCAGTACTAAACTCAACTGTTAATGTATCCTGTTGCAGTCACCAAGAATAAAAATGAATAATATTTATTTTCACTGACATAAAAAAGAATGTCATTTGTATTCATTACAAAGCAGCATCAAATCCTAAACAGAAAATATCTTTAGTAAAGTCAACCGCTTGACTTTGGTTTGATATGACAACGCTGACGTGTGATTAGCCTGTAACGGAAAAGTAACTTTCACCAAAAAGATTCCGATGAATATCAGAAAATATAGTGTAGTAAAAAACGTAAGCCATTACAGACTACGATGCGAAAATATTCTGATTCTGCAATAAAATAATCTTCGTAGCACTCAGGTGGTTTTCTTTTTCCGAATATCAGTAAGCTCATGTATCGGTTCGTGACATATTGTCAGATGACGCCAACATATTAAGTAGTCGATCCTGCTTTTTTTTTTCTTTTTTTTTTACATTCATGTACAGTGGGTCTAGTACAAAATCAGACAGATCAAATTTCAAGATATAAAAATGCACTAATATAAGTCAGAATAGCAATACCATTTCTATATTCCGTTCATATTCCGTCTCCAAGGTTAGGGGTATACGCTGTCGCTTGTCCGTCCATTCCGTGTGTAAGTCCCAAAACTTGTTTGTTCAATTACTCCCACAACTTTCCATAGACTATATTGAAACCATGTACATATTATTGATGTCAAATGAACACGACCCTATCATTCTGTCCTTATCCTTAGACGGGGAGCCGCGGTAGCTCTGTTAGAAGAACGTCTGACTCGTTCTCCAAGGGTCGCGGGTTTGATGCCCGCCCAGGACAGCCCGGGTCGTCTGCCACGGTGTGTTCCTAGGAAAGGCACTTAGCTTCTATTTACTCGGCATGATATAGTCAATAATGTGTTAAACGTACCGATAACAAAATTATGTCCTTTTTTTGGTAATTGTATATAGTATACATGATGATTTTTGTTTTGAAGAATTAGTCCTACAGCTTTTGATGAAATGTCCTGAATTTTGCAGAAATTAGCGACATCAGGTGAACGTCGGCGTATTATTCTGTTGTCACGCTCCAATGATTTTTTCTTCTTCTTATCAATTGTGAATATTCTTTTGCATGTTTATAGATACATTTATACGTTCTGCCAGAAATATGGTTCTTTTCTGCTTGCACCACTCATTCAAACAGAGATAAGGCATCCGTTTTCCGTGGATACATATTTAGTTTAAACAAAATTCTTCTATTTAGGAAAAAAAATTAATTGATCTTCAAGGGTTTACAAATAACGTTTTTCTTTATAAGTAAATCAGTGTATACCAGTTTTTAGCTCTACAATTTGAATAATAGGGAGAGTTTATGTAGAAACCTTAGCGTCGGTTTTGGCGTCTGCATCGCACCGTGTGACTCTTTAGCCCATGCTCATTAAACTCCATACATGGAAGCTTCTGGAATTATTAAAAGTATCACAGCATTAAATTGGCCAATCAACATCCTCGAATAACACTCAGTGTATGGTATCTCAACACTAGACCGGTAAATCAATGATTAGGTCACCATGCACTACTTTTGATTTGTAATAAATTTGGTCTTTTTTATTTTGATTATGTAGCTTGGCAAGTATTAACCATAGAATTGTGAAATTTTAGACATTCAGTAATCTTGAGCAGTGATTTCAGTCATAACCACTTATCTATCAGTCCACCTGCTAATTTGTCCATCTCTATATATTAGATTACTTTCATTAAAAATAAAATACCAGTAAGACGTTTGTATATGTTTAAAGAATAGATTATATTCCGTAAACAATGTTGGTAATGAGAAATTGTATACTAATATTATTTCTCATGTAATCAATTTTTGCTGTTTTACATATAGTCATTTTGAATAGTTGAGATATGCTGTCCGCCGACATTTCTTTTCTTTTTTTAATTGTTCCATGTTTATCGACAAAATACTGTAAAGTTTATAAAGCTATGTGATCAGTCTTTCTTTTCGAATTATCCATCGGGGATGGGGGTGGGTGGGGGTTGTAGTTGGAGTTCTGGCTGGCGAAAACATGTCAATAAGTAAAACAATTCCACCGATTGGGTCTTGGAAAAAGATTGAATACAAATGCCCAATATTAATATATTTATATTTTTAAAAGTAGTCATTGCAAAATTGCATCCAAATTCGTACGAAATAATTTTTAAACAGTACAAGGCAAAGTCTTTCGGAGACCAGTATGACTTATTTACTGACTACAGCTACTGTTAGTACTATTACTATTGTTGCTGCTGTAGCTACTACTACTGCTACTGACACTACTACTACTAGTACAACTACTACTACTACAAGTATTACTACTAAAATCACTACTATTTCTATAACTAATAATTTTTTAACAGTTAAAGGCAACGTCTTTCTGAGACAAGTATAGATTATTTACTGACTATTACAGCTACTACTACTACTGTTGCTGCTACTACAACTAGTACAACAACAACTCCTACTAATACTACTACTTGTACAACAACAACTCCTACTAATACTACTACTTGTACAACAACAACTCATACTAATACTACTACTTGTACAAAAACAACTCCTACTAATACTACAACTAGTACAACAACAACTCCTACTAATACTACTACTTGTACAAAAACAACTCCTACTAATACTACAACTAGTACAACAACAACTCCTACTAATACTACTACTTGTACAAAAACAACTCCTACTAATACTACAACTAGTACAACAACAACTCCTACTAATACTACAACTAGTACAACAACAACTCCTACTAATACTACTACTTGTACAAAAACAGCTCCTACTAATACTACAACTAGTGCAACAACAACTCCTACTAATACTACTACTTGTAC